>VUQI01000009.1:0-14267 GCA_015106735.1 Paratilapia polleni | reverse complement strand
TTTGATTTAAAAAAAAATAAAGTTTTTTTTTTTTTTTTTTTTTTTTACTGCAGTCATCTAATCTGACCCCTGTCCAGTATGTAATGCAAACTGATATAAACATAAACAGGTGCACACACAGGAATGACAAACTATTGCACCGGGCCAGTCACAGATGACACAAAGACCCCTATGTAGCCCCATGCACCCACAAACTAAACCATTACATTTACACAGCACAGAGGCACATTAACAAATGGTCGTGTTATCATAATGGGCCCCGACAGAAGGCTGTGATAGGCAGACCGGCTCTCTTTACTCGTCACTGGTGAGTCTTCTTTACCAAGGTCAAGGACAGATGTTATGTGTGTTGCGGCTTGCATCTGGAGAGAGCTTGATGGTTTCGATGATACGCAGGATGATCATTAAAAAACGTGCCCGATGCTGCCTGTTTACAGCTTATTACTAGGTGTGTTAGCCTGCAGACACTAGTGTACAGATGCTATTGTGTGTGCATGTGTGTGACTGTGTGTGGATTGCAGTGGTGCTGGAACAGAGCCACCTGCTAATAAGGACTTACGAGCTTGAAGTGAACAGCATCTATTGAAGCATCAGATGTTGTGGTTTGGCTAATATTTGAATAAGTGATGGGATTGTGGCAGTGCACAGTGTTCTGCCAGACAGTGCTCAGCTGGACATTGTGTGGTTGTATCAAGGTGTTGCACGCTACCAGAATGAACAGCAGTGTGCAACAAGCGTTAAGTTGTCCAGCAATGCTGTTAACCTGCGTTACTTTTAATGGTTTTGATATATAGGTCTTCTTCCTCTTCCTTCTGTCAGTGTGGCTTGTCAATGCAGCTTTTCATGGTTGCTCTCTATCCAAAGTAATGTCACTAAATCCACATAAAGTCACTATTTCTCCAAAGGCATCAAAAGCTTTCCTTAAGGGAGGTCCAAAGGTAGTTTGAGCAATTAAAAGGATTGGTTTGCACTTGTAAGGACAGCCGGTGACAGAAGTTTGACTATTTTTAGTGAGGTCACAAAGTCTGTGCTAACTTTCGACTATCACAGAGGTCAGTCCAGAGAAACAGGAGTCAGCCCATTTCCAATTAGAATACCCATGACCTCTTAAATGAGATCATTAACAACCCCATGGTCAGATGGGAGAAGGAGTGAGCAAAAATGGATTGAGAGTTTTCTTATTATTTTAGCTAGGTCTTTTTTAGAAAAGGAAAATTAATAGGATGATGATGTGACCTATTTTGTGAAAGTCACTTAAAGCCTCGATCTTTGGGGAGCAAAATCTTGTCATATATAGACCTCTGCTGTTTCTTAAGCAGTGACTAGAGTGAATTCTCAGGTTAAACGTTTACTCGGTCAACAAATGCACAGTAATTATACAAATACTGCTCTTTCGTTGGTTTAAATTTAAGCCACGTTCCAGCTGGTTTTACAATAATAAGGCTGAAATTTAATGAAAACACTACTTTGGATTCACAGGATAATTTGTAAATTACAGCAAGAGTTATGATGGACACTACATAAGCAACAATCTACAACAGAAATGAATGAGGAATATGAATGTTACCAAACATGACAGCACTTTCTCATGACACATTTTGCTACTTTGCTGTGATTACACTTCCATTTAAAAAGAACAGTAAGACTGGGCTCCTAAAGTCATTTTAGTAAATGACTTTCTTATTTCTTTATGAACCCACCAAGAAGCACAAAATCTAGCAGGTCATCAGAATTAAACAACAGCAGCACCTACAGTACAATAAACATGATGACAGCCCACCTCAAATACCCTCTGATGTGGAGAAAAATGATCTGACTCTTGCGGCTTTGAAGTAGCCAGAACTACCTCAAAGCCATGAGGCAGTTGTGGCCTTGTAATGCACTGTTCGTTTAGAACAATATCCATCAGTCCCCATTGAATGTTATCATATGCCAGGCCACATCTTGTTCCTTAGGAATAAAGGCAAGGATGCTGATGGTGAATAAGTTTTCCTTCCATTTATCACTTCCTCCTCTTACTTTACTCCCCTTTCACCTGACCTTCATTTCCAATTCCCTGACGCTACATTTCATTTAATCCACAACCCTTATCCAGTCATCCATCCTCTCTCCTCCCTACCACCATCTCTGTGTTATCACCTGCTTTGCTGCTGGTTTATACTGAAATATTCTCAGCAGTGCGTGGGCCTGAAAATTTGACGCTAGGCCCCATTCATTCAGCCTAGGATAAATCTAACCTGAAGCTGACTCAAAGACAAAGTCTGTGTTTTACCATCAGCCGTTATAGTTTTAGCCGTTATTGTGTTTCTTGTACACTTTGAGACTGGACTGCTCATGGCCTGAATGTGCCTTTAGACTGAACACAGGGCAACATTTAATGGCAACAAAGTCAGTGAATGCAAAAGTGTCACAAAAGGACAGACAATTTCAACATTAACGTTGTACTTCTAAATCAGGATCTCTCAGTATGGACAGTTTATAAAAATGACGCAGAACCGATAATATATTTTTTAAGCATTCTTCTTCCCTGTGAAAACATTCTAACTTTGCATTTCCTGACTTTTAGTGTCATCTATAGGCCCAAATGTATCACACTGCAGTTTATCAGATTTTCAGAGCAAGGGATTTTCTGCATCTTTATTTCATATATACTACAGTTCTGACCAAGTCCTAAACCTTTCTCTGCCAAAACCGCTGGTGCCTCAGCAGTCTGCATGAGGGTCACATTTAACCACAGTGGGTTACTGGGATTAAATATGAGCCTAATATTCAATAATATAGTCATACAAACGTTCTTACCTTCCCCTAATATAAGCGCACATGCAAAATTGCTGTTGGATTCATGAAATGTGCATTTCCCAGTGCTGTTCTTACCCTTGTGCACATGTAGATTAATCAGAATCATTCTAAATTGATGGATGCTCTCTATCTGCAATCTGCCTACTGCCACGCCACCATTCCTCTGTATAATGCAACATGTTTACTTTGAGCTGGATCATGACAAAAGAGGTGAGTTTGCTGTAAGAGAAAAACCTGGCTGTTCAAGAAAAACAAACAAACAAACAAAAAAAAAAATCATGAAAGTTGTATCCCCTGAGTCACATGTGACATCAAACTTGATGTGAAAACAAAGAGTAACAGACTAGAAGAAAAAGAAGGAAGCAGATGGAGGAAAAGGAGTACCTGATGTGTCAGGAAACAGCAATTATGAAATTATGAGAAAACATTTCGCAATCCAGGAAGGATGAAATCTTCCTGGATGAATCTGGTTTTAAAACTGAAAAGTTTTTTTTGTCTTCTGTTTTGTTTAAGTCTTTGTACAGGTGAAAACTAGCAGTGAAAAGGTTCCCTGATAGAATACGTTATGTTAAATTGGTAGGCATATTAAGCTAAAGCTTCAGCTCGCATGTTTTCTTTCAGTATTTTGTTCTTTATATGTAATTTAACTCTTTATTGTTGCTTAATTATATGAGCTTCTTTTTTTGGTTGGTTTTGTTTAGTAAAGCAGTAAAAAATGACCAAAATAAAAATACATTATTTTCATTATTATGTATTATTTTCTAAGACAGCTTGGCCTTCAGCATTTGTGCACACACATGATCTGAGGTGGCCCTAAATTTGTTTGCAGAGTATGAACAAATTCAGGTCTCAAATCCCAGATTTGTGTATGAAATGTTCGTATGCATAATTTAAGCACAGGTCAGTGAATGAGGCCCAATGGTACTCTTTTTTTAATGTGCAGGCTTAATGTTATTAAGGGGTGCATTTTAACCCAAACCACAAATTTTAAAGCTGACTAAGTAGTTTGGGTGCTTGAAGGCAACCAAACAGCAAATGAAAGCCAAAGTAAAACAAAAGGAAAAAACACATGAAAAAAAAAATGGAACAAAGAGCAAAACACAGACCTCTCAAATGGGATACAACCTGCAGTGTTCTGACTGACAAATGGAAATCTCTTAATGGCAGTGACTTCTGACAAAATGTTGCTTTGGGATGAGAATGCACTGTCACATCCTGCACATTGACTTTGATATGCAAAATTAGTTCCCTTTTAAAAAGAAAACATTTCATTTTATTTGCATTCCTTAATTGTCTTTGCCATTAATAAGCTGGATTCTTTTTTATTTTTTTAAATGTCTGATACCTGACTGAAATACCGTTGGGCTTAATATGATGTATTGAAACAGACTTGTCATATAGTCTGCTTTGAATTATATAAAAAGAAAAGCAATCAAAAATACCCTGAGATTTCAGTGTATATCTTTGTTTTTGTGTTTTTGAACGGTGTATGAGTCAGGATGCATGACATGATGTCTTTTAAGTAGTGAACATATATTTTTCTAGGCTTTAAATACAGCAGTGTTTCTCCAGCAGGATTAACAAACAGTCCCACAACAGACCAAACTCTCTCTGACAGTGTTTATGCCATTATGCACTTGTTCATGAGACCCATTCACTTCCCTGTCGCATTCAATCTGAGGACATGAGCCTGAGGCCTGTGGTATCATCAATAAGAGGCATTAGGTTGAAGAGAGACGATGCTTTGATGAGGCCATTTTCACTTACATATTGCAGCTGAATTAAACAGAACCTCCTGCAGCTGACTTTTGACAAGGGGGTTTGAGGGTGTTTTTTTGCTTTTTAATGCAAGGCTATGTAACAGCATTACGTAGATTTATAATGCACTTTATAGTGCACATGCTAGTGTATACATAGAATTTTGTAATACTCTGCGTGTGCGTGTTTATTCACTTCCCTCCCAGCAGTTAGGACTCACTTACACTCACTGTCTTTTGTGGCTTTATGAATGACTGCACATTTCTTTACTTTATGTGAATGTGCATATTCTGTCCTCAACTGCCTGCCTCCAGCACATTTTCTATCTTGCCCATTTTCTCATGCTTTGTAAGAAGGCTGGGGCTGGCAAACAGGCCTGAGGTGATTCCTAAGTGTGGACCGAGTGTCTGCATGAGCACGAGAGGCTGCGAGGGGAGAGAGTTGTGTATACGACATCCCGAATGTGCGTGTCTTTGTGTGTGAGCAATCGAGGGTGTGCTAGTATTGTTGGAACTGTTTGGGCTTTCTGCTGCAAGGTCAGTGGAGCTCTGCCGCCCCATCTTTTTTCCGTCTCACAGCACCGCAGGAGCCGCTGTCAGTGACAAGGGGGTGTCAGCTGCTGACCAGGCATTGCTGCCAGGGTAGGATACAGGGCAACATGTTTAAACGGGCATCCATGTGCACACTCATTTGTGCAGACAAATATTGCTCAGTCATGGAGCTACAAATGCAAATGCATCTACACACACCATGCCACCAGCATCTAAAAAAGTATATTGTTGAGCACTTGAGGTACCACGTGTGGATAGCCATCCTTCTCTCTCTCCCATTCCTCTAACTGCATCATTATCCCACTCTGAGGATACACTGGGAGTCTATATTTAGACAATCCTAAAAAAACCACCAGCAAACTTGAGCGCAATGCAGACAAGTGTGTCAATATACAAATCACTTGTGTAATGATGCACAAAAATAGATGGAATAATAATACTCTACAAGATGAATTTCTAATTTCAAGTAGCTGCAGTAAAGTAAAGCCATTGTTATGATAGGAAGTGAATGATGGTGCAGTGTAGTACCTTCTCTGACATCAATGTATGCCAATTTGCTGACTCAAGGTCAAACTCCTTAAAAAGAAACAAAAATCTGTCTACAATGTGGATGGATGCCCCTAGACACCTGCCTTTATGTCAAATGAATTTAACCAGTCTTCAAACTGTGACTTTAACAAGCCCTCCTCTCCCCACTGCCCACCTCCCTCTCTCTCCTCTCCTCTCTGTTCACTAACATCGCAGACATGGCCCAGAATACAAATTGTATTTTTCTTTCTTTATTTGGGGTCCCAATAATGCTGAGGAGAATGAGAGCTGGGAGTGAAAGAGTCCAACCAAACGAAAAGGGAGGAAACAATAAAGTGTTAAAGCAGCTCGCCAGACAAAAAGATGATCGGACAAAGAAGTGTAGAGTAGACACGTTGAGGTGGGAGAGAAAGTAGAGGTAAATGGAAGATGCACAAACAGGGAGTGACGTGGCGAAACAATACAAAGACAAAAGGCAAAATGCAGATACGAGGTGTTCCATAAAAGACGGGCAGCTGGATTGACTTTAAAGAATTCTATTGTTTGCTCCAGCCTACAATGCTAAAACTGTCGGAAAGCTGCATAGTGCTGTGGTCGGTGTGTCGATTCTCAGTGCAACTGACGATACGTGTGATCCCTGTCACATAATTATGTTAAAATGCACAATATTGTTTCACAGAGCTTTGATTTCTCCCTGTAAGTTAATGTCAGCTGCTGCCTGCTGCACAAGAAAAACAATCAAAAGTGATTTATAATCTATGCCCGACCACTCAACAAAGCTTTTTCAAACTGAGAAAACGGTTGGCCTAAAGAAGTGCACACTTCTGTGTCTCTTTTCATTGGCTGAGCACTGATGGGTAAAACTGAACTGCAAATGGAAAATTCACTGAAGTGTCCCTTGCAGTTTACTGATCTGAACTGATGATTATCTCCAGAGTTTTGGACATGTTGGGGAAATTAATAGAATTTGTAGATCCTTAATCTTTAAATTTGTTGTTTTCCCTTAATACAGAGTAAATACAGAAATCCAACATTAACGTAAAGGAGTTATTTTTGGGGTGTATGTCCTGCGCGTAACCCTCACCCACACGTTGTTTAGTCCTCCAGGGCACTGCAGAAGCAGTATGACACAGTGCATAGTTTTTCTGCATGAACAAGCATCTGCCTGAAGTGCCTTTGAGCAGGACGCTAAAAGGGACTGCTCCCTACTGACAAGGACGAGACTTGTGATATACAGACCATGGCACTGATGAAGTAAGCCATTACTCTTAATAAGGCAAGGTTGTCCTGCACACCTCATAGACAGTATGCAGTGAGTCAGATCTCAGAGTCCATCAACCCTCATTAAAATCATCAGAAAGGGGTCTGCTGCCACTCACCCCAAAGGATCCCTCGCTCTGTCTGCTGGATGAAAGTCTTACGGTGTTTCACTCAAGCTGTCCCCTTCCATTGTTTCTCACCAACATCAGGGGAAACAAAGGCGAACGGGCAGAGAGACCAGGGGGATCGGGACCTAAAGGCCAGGGATGTTTTTGTTTGTGTGATTGTGAACTGCCCATATTTTGTATGTCTGTATGACCGTGAAGGCCAAGTGCCTGGAAGTGGTCTGTGTCTGCATGAGTAAAAAAAGAGACACATCTCTCATGACTCTCTCTGACCCTAGTTAGTCACGACTCAAACCATATTTGTGTTGCATTGCCCTAAGTGCCACACTGGCACACACACAAACTCTGTGGCGCAGTTGACGTCTGTCTCATGTGATTTAAGGTTTTCCCTACACAAAGCCTAGCCAAACTGGACTCCATCACTTTAAAGCAGCCGAGGAAAAAATGGGTCCTTACACCACACTGCTGTGAGCCAGCGAGGCATGACGAGGACTGCAGTATTTTCTGCTGGGGAGACACACACACACCTGTCTTTAACAACACAACATTAAACTAATCGAGCCGCTCTAATATTCACTGACACAAGCGGGGATAGGTAAAACTGTGTTTTCACTGTGAATTTTCAGATGAAGGTCAAAGTCGCACTAAATACTCTTCCACCTGGTTTCACTTTTTATAATGTTATCATCAGACAAATCCATCAGTGCCACACAGTGTATGATAGCAGCATGATGTATAGTGCATTTCAAGCTTTTACATTTCTGCCATGAAGAATTGGAGAAAACAAAGAAAAAAAACGAAATTGTGAATGATTGCAGAATCACTCACAGGACGACCTGAGGCTGCCATTACTGCCAAAGTTGTTTTAACCAAGTACTAAGTACTATGAAAAAGAAACTATTCACAGGACTCTATGCAGTCCTGTGAAAAACTAAGTGCACCCTTACTGCTTCCATAGGAATTAAGATGGTAAGTAGCAGCCAGAAGCTGCTAATCAAATGCAGTTGATTACCTGATCATCAGAAAGTGTGACCACGACTTAGGTCTGTAAAGTTGCATCTGAACAAACCACAAGACTTCTGCAACAATGTCCTTTGGACAGTCAAGATCAAAGTGGAGATGTTTGGCCATAATGCACAGAGCCACATTTGGCAAAAACCAAACACAGAATATCAGCACAAACACCTCATATCAACTGTCAAGCACTGCCAAGTGGAGGGGTGATGCTTTGGGGTTGTTTTTTAGCCACAGGACCTTGCAGTCAATGAGTCGACCATAAACTCCTCTGTATACCAAAGTATTCTGGAGTCAAATGTGAGGCCACTTGAGGCCAACTGAAATGCTGTGGCAGGACCTTAAGAGAGCTGTGCAGAAACAAATGCCCGGAAGCCTCAATGAACTGAAGCAACCTTGTAAAGAAGACTGGGCCAAAAATTCGTCCACAATGATGTGAGAGACTGATAAAGTCATACAGAAACGATTACTTCAAGTTATTGCTGAAGTAATCGTTTTCTGGTTCAACATGCTATTGAATCATGGGGTGTACTCAGTTTTTCCCAGGACTGCATAGAGTCCTGTGTAAGCTTTCTCTTTCACAACTGTAAGTGAGGGGTGTGAGTATAAGTGAGTATTGACCATAAATTGACAAAAGTAATCTATTTTCAAATTAATCTGAATCATAACAAAATGTGGGAAGCTTGAAAGGGTCTGAAAACTTTCTGAATGTACTATGACTAAGTAGGTTAGAGCTACTTCAGTGGTTGCAAACATGTATGAGAGATTAATTTCAGAAGACCTGCCTCTTGAACTTTGTCGTGCAATGACAGTGATTTAACTCTTACGGTCAGTGGCTTGTCTAAGTCACTCACGAGTGTGTGCACGTACGTCTGCTTGTATTTGTGTGTTGACTTTATTCCATGCGTGCATGTGTACACTTCATACTCTATAAGAGGGCATATATACTCGATTGTGTAGATGGGTGGATTTTTAACTGTGTGTGTGTACGCGCACGCGTGTTTTGGCAGCATCCGGGCCTTCAAGCGCTTCGTCTTGCAATGCTGCTGAATAAAACAAGTAAACAAGACAGTAAAAAGGATGAGACATTGCAGTAAAGAGATAGATGAGGGGAGATGGTGACACTGATCACAGAGACAACTTAAAAACAGAGATTCCACAGTCAAAGCCAAAGCCATCTGAGTTACAGAAATGATATTGGTGAAGTAAAGTGCGTATTATGAGTAATTACCATACAGTACCATTCTTTCTGCCAGCTATCTGCTTCAGATCTTTATTAAAAACATTTCAGAAAATACCAAACACTATTGCATTTTTTTTATTACATTAGAGATTTTTTTTTGCCATCTGCACACAGTTAATACTGCTCTACTACGTATCACGAAACAGTCATAAAATTGCAATGTGGACACTGCATGGTGTTGGCAGGTGGGGGCTGGTCCTTGGGGGTCATGAACAGCAGCAGTGAACACATCAGCATGTATGACAAAGTCTTTTGTCACTCTTTATCTGTATCACCCAGCCGCTGCTCACAGAGCTCAAATACAGTTGATCACGAGGATATCTAGACAGTTAATGCACAGTTTGTGTAAAATGCAGCATCACTGATTAATGTGTCAACTATGAACCAGATTTTATTTATTTTTTTCAGTGTAACACACTGGTGGATGGTCAGCTGAATTTTACTCAGCAGATACAATGCATTGGGGTGTGCACTGTAAATTTAGGACTATCTCTTAATGAGATATTGGGAATGCCTCAGTGATCCTGCAACTCTGGTTTAGTAATAAAGAAAGACGTGACCCACCTCCTTCAAATTGTGCATGGTGTTAGTTCAGACAGGACAAAAAGTCATCAAGTCACCTTGTAACACTGCAGGTTGAGCTGAAAACAGATGATCTTAATGCAACCCAACATCTGCTGATGGCTCATCTGATACCCTTCTTCCCATCCAATTGACAAAATTTATGCTGCTAGGGTACGCTTGGGTCAGATTGACTTAAACGAGGGCGAGAGTGCGTGCGGATGTCCGCCAGTGTTTGGCGACTGTGCAGACTTGTCTGCTGAGACTACGAGGGACCAACTGTGCATGTGCTCCAGGTGGCAAAGTTCAAACAGACTACAAAGAAGTATAACAGGAAAGAGTACTTGGCTGTCTGTGTCCATGTCCACAACAGTATTAAGGTTTGCCCAGAGTTGCTGCACATCTGCAAGTGGCTTTACAACCCACCTCCAAATTTTGTCCTTTTCATGCTGAGTCTGACTTAATCACTGTCATCTCTGCCTTCACAGATGCCTGTTCGTTTTTGTATGGGCATTTTGCTTCTGCTCTCTCTGCCCTTTCACATCTGAGCATAGAATAGAAGGGAAGTTCCAGAACAAAGCCAGACAACCAAATCTAAAATACTACAGCTGGAAATGACAATTTACTTTATTATAATAGTGGTCTTGACTAATTTTTTTTTATGTTTAGGAATTACAGATATTGACTTGAATAACAATAAGTGCATCACTCAGACTTCCTAAAAAAGAAGAAGATTTAAATTGTAAGATTAGTTGGGACTGACAATTGAAGGTTAACCCTCACAAAAAAAAAGAATTTGGAAAAAAATGTCACTAGTTTTTGATCCTTGTCAGTTAGAATGATCATTTTCTTTGTTCCTTGATTGCAAAGACTTTGAAGAACAATTTAATAAAAACAAAAATGACATTCTGATTGCCTAGGATTATAGTTATGTTTAGGGTTAGGGTTGCCGATGACCCTAACCTAGAGGGTTAAATCACAAAGGTAGGAGCCCAATCTAGTGTGGCAACACTGAAGTTCTATTTATTTCTGCAGGTGGATTTTCAGTAGCATTTATAGTGTCATAGGTTCAAATGATGAGAGTCTTTTCTTGAAGCCTCTGCTTCTATGATTTGGTTTAGAGTGTTATTTCATAGAAGAGGGCTTCTTAACCTTGTCTGCACCTTGACACACCCTCATATCAACATCTACTTCTGCAACAGAGGAGGGCATCTCAATGGCTACACTCATTCAGACAAACAACAGTGTTCATGCCTCCAGAAAACATGCCACTGCAAGCACTACGCCTGAATCTGAGCAGTGATTAGGACATCACAAGTACAAAAAGAGTACTTGTACAAGGGCCAAAACTATTGCTTATCAGAGGCTGAGACTGGATAAATGAGACGTTTAATTTATTTTTCCCCACATTGTTTTTTTCACATTCCATAAACCTCTTATCCACTTTGCCTGATTTAAATTATTAACAATGGTGGCATTTTGTTGATAAATGCACAAACTGCATAAATCTGCCCCACAAGTCAGGCTCACACAAATACCAATACAAAAAGTAATTAATTCAGAAATTCTCCTCGGCGGTTGCAAATGTCTTACTGATTTCTACCATGAAAGATTACTTCCATTCAGAAACTTTCATCCAGATACAGTCACTCTTCTGTCTTCCTCAACAAGTTATAATAGCCATTTTTACACCTCATTGAGCCTAGAAGCAAAATTATGACGGCACAATATTGATGCTGTTGTCTATTTAATGAGCTAGATGAATTAATCCATTTGGAATTAGAAGAAAAGGGAGAAGAGGAGAGAAGAAGAGAGTAATGGCTTGGCAGCGGTTGGGACGATGGCATGGAAAACACATTTGTCACACCGAGCCAAAAACCTCAAGGGGACTGGACCAAGCCTGTTTGTGTGTGTTTGCACATTTATGTGAAATGTTGTAGGTATACATTTGTGCTTCTGTGTCAGTGTGTTTGCTACATATGCATGGAATATAAGTCATTTCTTTCAATCCACAGAGTGACTCTATTGTTTGATTCAGCTATTACAACAGAGGCTGACTGGCAAAACATGACAGATAGTTTCCCTGGAAAGAGAGGAAAGGGGAAAAAAGGAAATGCTGGGCACAGAAATGTTGCTGCAATGATTGGGCCATTGGCTGCTCATTGTGTTTGTGTGTGTGTGTGTGTGTGTGTGTGTGTGTGTGTGTGTGTGTGAGCCACGTCCAGGTCCTCCTGTGGTCATGATTCAATGCAGTGCACCTGGAGTATAATGACCCGTTTGCTGTGGCCAAATGATCTAGAGGCGTGGATGGATGTGTGAAAGGAGAAAAAAAATGGGGAGGGGGTAAAGGATTTAGGGGTGAGAGAATGGGGGGAATTCAAAATTCACTGAGAGGAGCATGATGTGCTGCTTACAGGAAATGAAAGTGGAAAACTAAGGGTGGGAGAGTTGGAGATGGAAAGGAAAGAAAGAGAAAGAGAGAGAGGAAGATTGGGGGATGGATGGCTAAATGAGAGGGAAAAGATGGATGGAGAGCCAGAGAGATAGATGAGAGTGTTAATTTGGGTTGCAGGGCCACATTGTTTCTGCAGCTTTAAGGGGATGGAGAGGAGCCACATAGACAAATGAGGGAAGTAAAATTTAAAAAATTGTGGGAACAAAGACAAACACACAGAACATACACATAGGAAAGCCTTGTTGTACTGCTGCATTTTCACTCTGCTGCCCAAAATGGCTCCAGTCCCAACAGATGATATCATAGCACTACTTTAGAGCTAGTTTAATATGCCTTCTCTCCTTCCTCCTTTACAAACTCCCTGGAGAAAAAAAAGCGTTTTTTAAAATTGTGTAGCTAGCAGAGATTGACTGACGCAGTCCACACCAGGCCCCCCTTCTAGACACGTCCCTGGATATGGCACACTTATTTTTGGGATCACTCTTAAGTACCACTTTCACTTGCTGGTTTGGTTTATGGTTTGGTTAGGTTTAGGCACCAAAATGACTTGGTTAGGCAAAATATAATCTTTTACCTTAAAATACATCCTTTTACAACATTAAAAACATATTAGAAAGTTCCATTTTATTTAACAAGCATATAAGCAGGCAGGAGCTGGAAGCTTAAAACACAAATCTGTGAGCCTGGAGATTGCAGTTTGTGTTCTCACGGACACATTATGCAGAGCTAATGATTTCTATGTTTGCGAGTCCTCTAGGGTCCGCTTTGGTCTGAGTGACCGTCATCAGATGCTCTGAGTGGACATCAGCATGCTTACCAGTTTTTAACTTAGCTGGAAACCATCTTACCCATAACCCCCATTTTTTGACACAGCTCTTCTGAGAAAGGAAGAGCCGGGTCAAAAAATGACTACATCACTGCTTAATCTACAAAAAAAAAATGCCAACGATAACACGGTTTGACAGGCATAAAATAGTATTTTGGCACCAACAAGATGATTCTCAAAGAGCTATTAGCTGAAAGCGTGGCATATCTCAGCATGATGTACAGTGTGTCCTTAAAAAATTTGAGGAAACCGCACAAGTGGAGGACAAAAGAAGTAACAGACCTAAAAAACTATCTGCAGCACATGAACAGTATCTGAAAGTCATGTCCTTATGAAACAGGAAAAAATCCAGCAAAGACCTGACACAGGACCTGAGAGATGCATCAGGCCCTCCATTTGATCCATCTGCTGTTCACTGAAGCCTCATCAGAAATGGTCTCAGTGGAAGGGTGACTGCCAAGAAGCCATTCTTAAGGAAGGGAAACGAGGAGAAAAGGCTGAGGTATGCCAAATTACACAAGAAGTGGACTGGTCGTATGGAGTGATGAATCCAAATTTGAAACATTTGGTTCAAATTGTTGTCAATATGTATGGAGGAGGTCATGAGAGAGGTACAACAGTGAGTGTCTACAGCCATCTGTAAAACACGGTGGAGACTCTGTCATGGTTTGGAGCTGCATTTTAGCCAGTGGTGTTGGAGATGTTGTTAAAATTGATGGAATTTTGAACGCAGAAAAGTACCACCATGCACTACCATCTGGAAAGTGTCTGATTGGCAGCGGCTTCATTTTTCAGCAAGACAATGATCACAAACACACTGCCAATGTAAAATCATACCTGGATAGAAAAACATACACTGGAACACTATCAGTCATGGATTGGTCTCCCCAGAGTCCGGACCTCAACATTATTGAAGCAGTGTCGGATCTTGACAGAGAACAGAATAAATGGCAGCCAACATCCAAAGAAGAGCTTTGAATGTCCTTCAAGAAGCCTGGAGAACTATTCCTGAAGACTACTTAAAGAAATTACAAGAAAGATTGACTAAGAGAGTTCAGGCTGTGTTGAAGAATAAAGGTGGTATACCAAATATTGACTTTAGAATTGTAAAAACTGTTTTTGCCTTATATACTGTATTTATGTTTGC
>VUQI01000006.1:0-12500 GCA_015106735.1 Paratilapia polleni | reverse complement strand
AAAACCGAAGTAATCATCACTGGCCCTGATGCAGCTTACCCACACATAACAACACATCTGACCTCCTTGTCCCTAAAGTTGGGCCAATATTGTAAAAACCTCGGCGTCGCTTTTGACAGACACCTCAGCCTGAATAAGCATGTCAATTCAGTGGTCCAGTCTTGTTTTATGCAGCGAAGGAGACTCAGTAAGATCAGGTCAATTTCATCCAAAAGAAATCTAGAGATGGTCATGCATGCTTTTATTTCCTCTAGGTTAGATTATTGTAACTATACACATTTGAGCCAACAAAGTTTACACAAACTACAGCTGGTCCAAAATGCAGCAGCCAGACTCCTCAACAAAACCAAACAAAGTGAACACACCACCCCTATTTTAGCTTCTCTTCATTGGTTACCTATTAAATTTAGAATTGATTGTAAGATTGTATTGATGACCTTTAAGGCCTGCTCTGGGCTTGAACCAAAGGATATCTCACATCTTCTTACACTGTACTTGCCCAGTCATTAACTGAGGACCTCAGCCAAGGGTCTGCTGACCTTCCCACACTCTTGGCTGAGGACCAAGGGTGACGGGGCCTTTTTTGTTAGGGCACCCATTTTTTGGAACAACCTCTCTGAGAAAATCAGATTGCTGAGCTCCTTCTTAACTTTTAAATCTCTTGCAAAGTCATATATTTATAAGCAAGCCTTTTCTCTGCCGCCACTTTGAGTTATTTCTATGTTGTCCTTTAAATGTTTTATCATCTCTCCCTAGTGATAATTTTTAATTGTTTGAATTATTTTATATTTGCTTTTAATTTGCCTGTTTTTCGATTTTCAATTTTCTTTATTCCTCGCGTTTAATCTCCTTGTGCTCAGTGTTCCCCTCCTAATCTTGTTTCACCTTTAACATTTTATTGCTGTTTGTTTTCTATCTTGTCTTGTGAAGCACTTCGCAACTTCGTTTTTGAAAGGTGCTATATAAATGAAGTTTATCATATTATTATTATTTTAAATGACACTAAATGATATGCAGATTTATTGACTGATAAAAAATCAATGACTGTCAGTATTTCCAGCAAATGAAACAAAAAACTGTAAATATTGAGGGAAGGAAAGAGAAAGATCTACCTTTCTTTTGCAGTATAGCACTACTGCTGCGCCTTCCTATGTGGTTCTCCACATAGCAGGTATAGTTGGCCAAATCTGCCTCCTCCACGGCATCAAATGTTAAGGACAGCTGCACTTCCTTCTCTCCTAAATGCTCCCTCAAGATCCTGGAAAAAGAAAGAGACAATCAAAATTTACACAAGGCAGGGATATCTTTCATTTTGATTTATTGTAATACACTTAAGACAAGGAGAGCATAAACTTAGAATTTCTTCTCAGATTGCCTCAGGAGGAAAGTAAACATATGTATATTTTAAAGACAGGAGAAGCTCCTTGTGTCCCATTTTGTTCCATTAAGGCTGAAGAAGCACAAGGAACATGGCACTATAGAGCAGAGTATATAGGGCAGATAAAAAAAAAAAAGAGGGCAGAGGCAGCAAGGAGGCATGTCTAGAAAACATTGGCGACAGCTGGAAAAGGCTCTCTCCTTATGGTGAGGTCATACTCCTCTTAAAGCCTGCGAGGAAGAGGAAATGGAGGAGCAGACTGAAGTGATGTCAGGGTTACAGAGTGCACCTTTAAACCTGGTGAGGTTCAGCCATAACCAGTGAGATCTTAGATCGGACTGGCTGTGCTGAGATGGCAGATTCAGAGCAGTCAGTGCAGATGGTTCAGTAGCATTACAGGCTGGGCAATTTTTACCATTCTGCTTTATGTGATTATATTAATGGAACCATTTCATTTAATGTATATTGTTGTACATTTATTTCATTTATACCCTTTAGTATGATTTTTATTTAATATTTGAATGTTTTAAAATAATTATTTGGTAGCTAATTTTATTTTACATTAATCACGCAAATGCATTTCTTAAAAACAGCATTGTGATCTATAAAAAATCTCTAGACTTATGCATTGTTGTGACTGATATTAAACTTTAAATTACAAAACAATCCTGCTGTATCTTTTTGTCTGATTTTGACAACTGCTGTTGCTGCTGTTGAATGTTACCGCAGCTATGTCAGGCTTCTTATTCAAACACGACACATTATGCTGTTTACAGTTATAACTGTGTCAGGTTTAGCTCATGAATGTTGTTGCAATTTTTGAAACAGTCAGCCTTGCTATTTGACAGAAGTACCCAGCCAAATTGCATTAAGAATAACTAGTGTAATGTTTCTGTTGGAGTCTTTGGAAAATGTGAATGAAGAAAAAGGAGAGACTGAAAAGAGAAGGTAAAAATACAAAAGTCAGCATCCTCAAAAACTGAAGCAGAAGAGCTTTTAAGAATGAGACCAAACTAAGATGAGAAGAAATGTTGCATATGTAATTACATCTTAGGCAAACCTCTCCAAATAAAAGAGGAGCACCCTTAACATTACTTTAATCTATACAGCGAATACAATATTAGGTAATGTTCTCAAGCAGGTACATCTGTCCTCATACAGAAACCAACATAACAACATAGCTAGGTAATTCTAATGCTTACGCCAGGCCTTGAAAGCAGGTAACCAGTTCACCAGGCATGTTCACATTAGTGGCTAATGTATGTATATCTTATAAATAAACTGATTAATGTATTCCTTAACATTTTTTTTTTTTTTTGGAAAGTCATGACTGGAAGTTATGACTGTACAGTTACTGTATGAGGGAGGAGTTTAGTGAGCAATAACCATTTTATGCTCCCCACTGGATCTGTTAACAAAATCTTTCAGTGGTTCAGAGGGGGAGATGATTATATAACCAACATCTTGTGAAGTGAACTCCCTGTCATCTTAATACTTCAGCAATTCCAGCTTGAATCTCAGCGCAAATTGTCTTGGACAGGGACAGGGACAGAAAAACTGACTGACTGTGAACTAAGTCATACTTAAGCAAGCTGTTGGAGTTTCACACAGGTTATGACACCAAGGTCTTGTGTCTGTTGCCATCACTGTTTTTACATTAAGCCGTCATCACAGTCCAGGAAAAAGGATTTCACCACACGGTGAATTATATGTAATGAATATATTGGAATAACTGATGTGTTATAAACTCTTTTACATAATGGCTTTCATATAAAAAAATAAAGACCATGAAACTTTAAGTATAGAAAGCATAAGAATCCTACACAGCAGATGAGCAACAGTAAATGACTGCAGCAATGTAGCATCAGATTACTAAAGAGAAGGGAAAAAATGAATTAAAGTAATGTTCTTGATGTTAGCTGCATTTTGGGGAGGGCTGGTTTGAATTTCTAGTAATTGGCCCAACCACAGTAGCAGGCAGCAGGATTTTGGAAATAATAAGCATATCCCGTGCAGAATCAGCACTCTTGTCAGAAGACAGACGAGACAGGCTACAGAATTTTGTTTTTCTTCCTCTGTACAGTATGTGCTGCATTGACTCAGATTTGGCGTACAGTAATCCAGACTGGCCAGATTCTAATACACACAGGGGTTGAACCACATGGGAGTCGGCACAGTCCAACCATGACAAGCAGAGATGAGGCAATGTGTAGTATTTTCCTGAAGCTCTGTTTGTAATTCACCACGGAAATGTACTGTATCCGTCACTTGAGGCTTTTATCCAAGTGCTTGCATGCAAAGAAAATTGACACACACACACACACACTTTTAGCATGGGCAATCCCCGTGGGAATTGAACTTCTAACCTTCTTAATATTCATGTTTTCATCTTCCCTTGTGGCACCAGAGGAACAGAAGAGAGCAGTGAAATCGGAATACAGGTTGATAATGATGGATAACATTACAGAAAGGGTTATGAGATTCAGAATTTCAAATGCGCCTGAAGATATGCACCAAATGACTGCTATGATCTCTGTATGTGCATTTATTTTTCTTACTCTGTTTCAGTTTCAGTTTCTCGTTTTTAGTTGCGCGTCACTCTGATGTCTCTTAGGACAGTGCATCAGAGGTCTCTGTCAAAAGAAGTGACTTGCTAAAATACTCGATTTAAAACACATCACTTCTCTCCCTTTTTCTCACCTTCTCTCCAATAGCTATCTATATCCCCCTTCTCCTTTCTTTCTCCTCTTTCCGTCCTCCAGCAACTGAACACAGAATCCTTCAGAAGGTGCATTTCAAAATAAGTCACACCTAAAGCACACAACCAAATTCTTCTTCTCACAATCTGCAAATCTCACTGCAAATCTTGTTAAACTTCTGCTGAGACCATCAACCAAAGTATTCTTATTTCCCACCGGGAAAGCCAACTTGGTATCACTGATCCTTTTCTGACTGAATTCATAAATCACTGAAAGGAAGTTCAATTGCACACGTTCCAAGGTGTACCCCAATGTTCAGCACCCTATGCATGCTCAACATTCGTATCATCTTTGTCTCCACTTCTGTTGCTGTTCTGATGATATCCAGCTCTACATATGTCCTGTCATCTCTTTCCAATTACCCACAACCAGTCATGGCAGATGGCTCCCCCTCCCTAAGCTTGGTTCTGCTGGAGGTCTCTTCTTGTTAAAAGGGAGTTCTTCCTCCCCACCAATGTCAAGTGCTTGCTCATAGGGGATTGTCTGATCGTCTGGGTTCTCTCACTGTATTATAAAATGCCTTGAGATGACTGTTGGTGTGAAGTGGCGCTTCATAAGTAAAACTGAATACACACCCACTGCAGCTCATTTCAACCAAATTAAATAACTCACTAAGTGGAAGCAAGCCAAGTTCGTTTAATTGAACTCAGATCTGAGAAGATCATCACTGGTCCCAAAAGTCTGACAAAAATCACACACATCGTGCTGTTTTTCATTAACATCTCTGCTCTGTCTTCCTCCCCTCATATCTGAAGGCTTATATAGATGTTTTCCTGTAACACTCATTCAAAAACAAAATACATGACAACAGTTGCATTTTTCCTTGAACAATAAATCCTTCTTTGCTATCGAAACTGATACGTGCCTTAGATATATCCAGACTCCACTGCAGTAGTATTTTATTTTTGTTAGCCTTTATTTGATTCAGATACTGAAGACAGACAGAATGAGAGATGGGTGGGATGACATGCAGCCAAGGGCCTGGGGGAGAATTGAATCCAGGTAGCTGCAGGAAGGAATAAGCCTTCAGTACATGGGTCTCACAGCCCATCAACCAGATGAGCTATGGAATATTCTTGATAGCAGATCCACCAGAGGAATAGGATGAGGCCAGGAACATTTGATGATTTTCTAATTGTTAAAAATGACTGACTTCTCTAATCAGTCTGTGGCTCTTAGCAAAATTTTCCTAAAATTAGAGGTCCTGAAACTCTGGTCCTTGCCTCTGGCACCACTCTCCTCCTCATGCTAGTCCTCAAACACATTCCCAGCTTCTACATCATTTCACTTCCCATGCCCTCCTCCTTCTGTACCTCGCTGGACTCCTACACTGAAGTGTAGTGATAAAACAGGCCAGACCCTCTTATAATCTGACTGTACAAGACCTCTGAAGGTGCCCTGTTGTACAGCATCTGGTAACACAGCCCGGTCCCACGGCAGTTCATGATATAGTCACCACCTATAATCTGCTGATTCGTGTTTCTGGACACAAATTTTCCGCTTTTTTCGTGTTCCTCAACACAAATTTCTCAACATTATTTCGTGTCCCTCAACAGGATTGTTCCATCACTGCGGTCTCACGTGTACTGATTACAAAGCAAGAAAAAGTCTGCATTTGGAAGTTCGATGGGTGCCATAGGAGTAACTCGCCAGGCTTCCATACCAGTGACGCAAGTTCAAGTCATACCGCTTACAGTTTTTCACATATCATTTTAAAATACGTTGTTAATTACAAATATGTCGTTTGGTTAGGGTTAGGCATTACAAGCTACTGTGTTAGGGTTAGGCATTTAAAAAGTACTGGGTTAGGATTACACATTAAACACTAATTGATTAGCTTTACAAAAATATCAAGGTTTGCTTCAAAATATAATGTCTCTCACGTATTTCAGACCATCGTTCTCATCACTGCTGTCTGGGAGCGCTCTACAAGCCTGGCTGTTTCAAGCTGTTTTCCCATTTGCACTACAGACCTGAACTTTTTGTCATTTAAAAAAAGCTGCTTTTCCCCCACTTTAGCACCTAGAAAGGGGTAAGTAAAATGCTTCATGGAAAAGAAACTTAACTTAGAAAAGGAAATATAGCATCTTATATTCTTTACTGATGTAGACACAAACTCTTGAACATTGAAACATTGGATTGGACAACATATGTGAATTTTAAGGAGGTAGAAAAGCCTCTCTGCATCAGTAGACATATGGGCTAGGGCTGCCTTTAAGTGAAAATGTGAAGCAACACTGGCCCAAGTGGAAATACTGTAATTACCAATTCATTGCACATGAACGAACCGTGGACCGTGATAGCTGAGTTGCAGAAACGTGAAGAAGCCGGACAGCAGTGAAGCTGAGCTCAGCCAACAGCTGGAGTAAAACTGATGATACTGCTCATATATATTTTGTTGCCTGTGTTTAAGGAATATTCTGACCAAAACTACTTAAACTATTAAGAATATGCATTTACATTTTGCCAAAAAAGACGTAGGGTTTCAGAAAGAAAATCAGTTGATGGCTGATTGTGTGGAAGGCAAGAGTTTTTCTCCACAAACTCACAGCTTGTCACACTCTGTGGGTGCCGCAGGAGGTGAGTGTGTCAGAAAGGGAACAAGCCTTGGTAATTACAGGTATTCACATTATCATGGAAGCTACAAGACTGTGTTTGACACTATGCAAACAGACATGGACAAAGTCCTCAGGCCAGTGCTGCAGCAAGATGTGGAGAAGGGAGCTTAAAGTGGACAGATTAATGGCTATCACAGCAGGAGTCAACCTGCTGGAGTGCGACTGTTGGACTTGGAATAACAGTGTGACTGGATCAGAGGTGGCCAGAGGACTGGACTGAAAGATTGAGAACTCATCAGGCAAAGGTTAATTTAATTCTACGGGGCATGATTAGTTTCAAGTTTAAACACTCCTACTCATGTACTGTTCTGCTCTCTTCATCTACAGCACCGTTTTCCTGGGAGTGAACATTTTCAGAGGCCGGTAGGTGGATTAGGAGTCACAGATATATTCTTGAGACACAGAACCAGGGTTGAAGTCCCGGATCAATAAACAGCTCTGCTGCTGAAGTGTCCTCCAGCAAGACACTGGAGGTCATCCAAGTTCAGAACTGCTGTTGCTGGGCTGATTTCTGACCTGTGACCTCCCTGTGAAATGGAAGAGGGCAAGAAGATTTCCCTTTAGGGGAGATAAAGATTCATATTATTATTGCTGTGCTCAGCTGCTAACATGAAATCTGAAGGCTCTTTGAGTAGGAGAGAACATTTTGTCTTCAGTTTACTTTAAAGCACTTTCTAATATTAAGTGCTCAGAGTAAAGGCAATAATGCTGGTAGTTGAAACTGAAAGAAAAGTGTTACTACATTACACTTTTTCTTTAATGTGATAGAAGTGGTAGAGAAGCATTGCTCAAAAGGGAGCGGTCTGAACAATAACCTGAATAGAGAAAGAACAATGAAACCCACAGTGTAGTGATTGCAGATGGTACATTAATCAATGCCAGATTCTTTCCAAGCTGCCATTGACTGAGTGCAACCAGAGCGCTTAAGGAAAACCAAACAGGCTTTTCTCTCTCATACCATTTATTATTATGTCTCTCTATAAGTAATAAAGCTGCACAGTGTACGTGATAAGTTGAGGAGGCCACGAGTGGCCAGATCATAGTGCAGGCTGAAAACCAAACTCAACATTTGTTAGTCAGAAGGAAAACTACGGGCCACCACAGCTTGCAGCTGGATATGCTGCACAGTTTCAAATACGCACACTATGTATATTTTAGTCCATCTCAAATGTTGCGCTTCGTCTTATTTGGTTGTGTTCTTATGAATGTCAAGCTAGCTAGCTGCCACCTGTATTTTCTTGCACCTCATTTGGCTTTCGTTTTAACAGACCTGATAAAAAATTTTCAATGAATTCTTGTTCAGGGTGACTCTGGCTGTAACTGTGTGAAATTTCAAGCTATATTTCTTTGTAGTACTGGATACAGCAAGGTGAATTACACAGGAACAGCTTTCACAAAAACACACAAACTATACACACGTTCACTTGTAAACCAAGTTTTAGCTCAAACCTCTGATGATTGTGCCCTCTGCTGGTCTAAATAGGGACTATGAGGAGCATAACAGGTGTATGCTGCATGCTGAATTTGCAACAGCAGCCACTTGCTGTTTTACCTCTGAATATAACTCATCTGCCTAAATTTTGAACCCCATCAGACCTAAACTTATCAATTACTTCAGTGAGTCCAATCCCGCCACTAATGGCAAGCTACAACATAAGCTCAGGTAGTAATTGCACATTATTTAGCTTGAATGTGCAATGCTGTTGTTAAGATCAGATGATGTAGACCCACATAAGCGGCTATAACAGAAGTAGATAACTCCATGCACAAATTAAATATTATGATTCATG
The DNA here is from genome assembly GCA_015106735.1 of Paratilapia polleni. NCBI lineage: Eukaryota > Metazoa > Chordata > Actinopteri > Cichliformes > Cichlidae > Paratilapia > Paratilapia polleni. The sequence goes on along the minus strand of VUQI01000006.1, from coordinate 3,955 downwards.
AGTCTGCATCACTCCTGCACACGAGCATTAACAGGTGGAGTTACAAAGTCAGTGTGGATTTGTCTGGTCTGATCCTGCCTACCTCATCCAATCTTCCTTTCAAAGAGCACTTCCAAAGCCTTTCAGAGACAAATTTATTTACAGCAAAGACTACCACTATGCTGCAGGCTGTTTGAAATACTTAGCTGTCTTAGATGCACAGGGAAAGTCTGTCTGAACCCCTTGTGATCTCCACTAAGATTTTAGACATTTTCAACCTTTACAAAGTACCTCACTAGTTTCCTCACTTTACAGAGTGAAAAAAGAGCAAACGCTTTGAAACCAGACGACTTATATCACCTCACCCATTGACTCAACAACAGAGAAAAGCAATATGGTATTTTATAACACTCTAAATTACCTAGAGACACAGAGAATTATTTACACATATTAGCAAATGAAGTTGATGTGCTAGGCGGCAAGGGGGTGAGGTGGTTAGAACTGTTGCATCACAGCGAGAAGGTCCTGAATCCGAATCCAGGCTGGGGCCTTTCTGTGTGGCGTTTGCGTGAGTTCTCTCCGGGTACTCCGGCTTCCTCCGAAAGTCCAAAGACATGCATAGGTTAGATTAATTGGTAATTCTAAATTGGCCGTAGGTGTGAATGTGAGCATGAATGGTTGTCTGTCTCTCTGTGTTAGCCCTGCAACATACTGATGACCTGTCCAGAGTACATTCTGCCTCTCTCCCTATGACAGCTGGGATAGGCTCCAGCCCCCTGTGACCCTGAATGGAACAAAATGGATGGATGGAAGTTCTTGTGCTGGCGCATGTGCACAGTATAGGTTCCAGACAGCTTCACTGGTGGGTTGTCAGGCATATTGCTCTACTCATTATCTTAGTAAAGATGTACATAAGCGGTCTCTGGCTCATCCAAGCCTGGATCCTGATCTCTGATCGCTTTGCATTGAGCTGGTAAAATGCAGACTGGGGAAACCAGGAATCAAACCACCAACCTTCCAATTAGTAGACAACCTGCTCTACCTCCTGAGCCACAGCCGCCCCACAATGTGGCCAAGAGCCATAAATTTAATTTTAGTGATCACTGGGAGCTAAAAACTGCATCACCAGTCAAACTGAGTAAAAAGCACTCCACAAATCTGGTAGCTTTGCCCCAAAATAAAGTTCAAAATACCCCCTGCACTGGTCTACTGCACAAAGCAAAACAGTGGGCAAAACCCATCATCATTCCCCACCGGCCAACTGAACAACTGAGCTCATGTCACTAATATTTTTGCTTTCAACTCTATCTTGTACAGATTTTGGAGATAAACTGTTTTATTTGGAATTAATAGATTTCCGATATAATTCTCTTCTTCACACTGACCGTGACTGTGTGTGTGTGTGTTTGTTTGACATTGTAAATCTTCTGATGGTTACCATAGTGATCCAGCAGGTTGTTCTAATGATATTTGATGCCCCGCAGACAATCAGGCTTTTCCCAATAGAGTCCAATGTAATTGGTCCCAATAGGGGAGAAAATGAATTCAATTTAACTTTATTATTAGTATTCATAATTTTTTTTTTTTAGAAAAGTTGAGAAGAAAGCTGTCAGAAAACCCTCAATGAGTCATAAATCACGAGAGACCAAATTAGATCCTGACAGTGTGAGGAGCGCAGCTGGAGACGAGCCTATTCAGAAATTAATTAACAATAGAAACCTGTAAACTTGAGAGAGTGTAATTGATACTGTCTTGGAGTAGATGTATTTAGATATTATTTACCCCCACCCTCCAGACACTGATTTGGGATAATTCTGAATATGTGACTGAATCAGTGCTTCTGTAGATACTGGTTTACTTACTTGACTTCACTTTCTTTAATATGACCTGCTAGTTCTTCGACAAATTTTTCTCCTTTCATCCAGTAGATGATGGGCCTTCTGTTTTCTCCACTGTAGCCAAAAAAGGCCTTGCAGTCCAGACTGAGAGGCATACCTGCAACACACAGCACAGCAATGTTAGACACCACCCAGTGCCATACAGAAGACATGTTTGCCCTGTTCTGAAACCTCAAATCAGCTGCAGTTCAGGCTGAAGGCAAAACACACATTAAAAGATGACACCAAAACTTCAGTGAAACTGAAACTTGAGCGCACAAGGAGTCATTAAACAAAGTTGCCACATTTTAGTATATTTCCTCTCTCATTTCTGCAAAGAGGAGTCTAGATGATAGTGGGAAGGCTGCCACCATAGGGAGCCAGTGCAGAAAACTACTCAAGGTGTGCGGCGGGGTGCCTGCAGGGTCCCTTCGAAATGAGAACCTGAAATAATTGCTGCCTCCTCCTGGTGACAGTAATATCACTTTAAAGAGAGGTGTGTGAAAACATTTCTGGAATCATGAGAGAAAAAAAAAAAGAAACACTAGGTAGAATTCCGCCGTGTATCATGAGCTGCAACACTGCCAACCTTTCACCTGAATAAATGAATCTGTGGCGAGAGGCGGCATACACTGTGTTAGGTGGTGCAAAGTGAGCCAAACGCATGTCGGCACAAGTGGAGAATGTTCATCTTACATGACAAATATATGCTTTTCCCAAGGATCTACAAATCCACGTCATCAACCTGCAGAGAACAGAGGAAAATGGAGAGAGGCTAGAGGAAGATCAGTTTTAAATAATTTAAGCACGCACACACACGCACCTTTCACACCGTTGCCACATGCCACATGGTAGAAGCAACAGTTTGTGTTTGGTGAAATCAGAATCAGAATTATTTTTATTGCCAAGTTTGTACACAAACGAGGAATTTGTCTCGGTGTCATGGTGCAATACATGGTACAGAAAGGCCAATACAAAAGCAGTACAGTGGTCCAATTTATGCAGGTAATGCATGGGCAAAAACTCACTGTGCACAAGGAACTATTACCCCAGTAAATAAAATTATTAATTAGGCTACATATGAAGTGGATTGTTTAGTCCTAACACACACTGCCCAAAAATGACTGGAGGTCAATTTGTGGGGTTATACTGTTTGCCCGCACACGCACTATGTTTGAAAGGAGAGAACTAAGCTATAGTAGAAGTTTAGTTTCACCTGAGAAGGTCATCCAGTTAAATTCTTGCTGCTCTTATACATACAGACAGGAATGTTATCTATAGGAATTACTGGCTATGCAGGTTATGTGCCATACAAAACACAGTGAAAGTTCGGACCTCAATCTGGCCCATGACATCCTAAAGGGAAAACAGAACAACCCCACAAAAAAAAAAAATCAACAAAAGGCAGCACACTATTAATAAATCTCAAGGCGAATGACTGCAAAGAGTACTGCTGTTTAACTCAATTCCAACAGAAGCTGCTCCACTTAATGAATACAAACTTGAAGCTGTGATAAACATCTGCACTCAGTGCTGGGAAGTTCAGTATCAGACATGACGCCAGACTTTGATGGTCTTGCAAAGAGAAGTAACTCTTTCTTATGCATGAATGCATTATTATGAATGACACTGTGTGTCAATAAACTATGCATTGTTTAGACTAATGGGAAAAACTGAGACAATCTGTTTGGTCATAAATAGTAAATAGTAGCCCAATCTTTTATTCATCCATAGTTTCAGGTCTGTAGTCCTATGGCATTAAAATTTGAATTAGCCACACAAGCAATGACAGAACAGAAAATGATCTGAGTCAATTCATATTCAGGAGTATGATCATGATTAATATTTTCTGTATTCACTGATGCAAGTATGAGATCTGACCATAAATGCACTTCGTTCGTGAGTTTTTGGACAATGACACATTTTTTTGTAGTTTTGCCTATGTACACCACCGCATTCGATTTTAAACCAAACAATCAAGATGTGATCGAGGTGCAGGCTTTCAGCTTTAATTCGAGGGGTTTAACAGAAGTACTGGATTAACTGTTTAGGAATTACATCCATTTTTAGACTTTTTTTTTTTTTTTTTTTTTTACATT
>VUQI01000005.1:0-19199 GCA_015106735.1 Paratilapia polleni | reverse complement strand
GAATCACTATGATGACTGCTACTTCTGTTTAGTCAATATTTCTGGATACAGTTCCAAAACTAAATCATCTATCAGTTCCCCTAACCTGTCATCAGCAATGAGACCTGTACCACATTCAGATGAAATACCACCTCCCATTTTTACTGGCTTAGTTGATGAGAGAGAAGAGTCTGATGATGTTTGGTCTCCAGATGCACAACATTGTAGTGGTGAAGACTTTGAAGATCCATCTTCTAGTAGCTCATCTTCACCCTCCAGTTATTCACTCAGCCAGAGTTAAAGGACTTAGTACGAGATTTGGATCTGCCAAAGGAAGCGGCTGAGTTGCTTGGGTCTAGGCTCAGTGAGAAAAACCTCCCGGCTCCAGGAACCAAATTTTCTTTTTATAGGCATCGTGAGAAGGATCTTATTCCATTCTTTGAAATGGATGATGACTTTGTCTATTGTGTTGATGTTGAAGGTCTTTTGGGTGCAATGGTTTGTGAGTACAATGCAGATGGAGGCTGTTCATTGACAGCTCAAAAGCCAGCCTAAAACGCGTCCTGCTACTAATGGCAATTACTTTGCATCCTTGCCAACTGGTCATTCTGTCCAGTTAAAATAAACCTATGAAAATATGCAAATTGTGTTGGAGAAGCTGAAATACAATGAGCACCCCGTGTCCACATATGTCCACATAAGCTTAGTTTTTGTACTTATCAGGTCCAAGAAATCTCAGATAGCTAGGAGAAATTAACAGTGCATCCCGAACAAGAGGTCAGGTCTCAGGAGGATATGCGAAAAAAATGGATTTGCATTTTGTGACAAAACTGTACGTGACAGGATATTTTTATTGGTATTTTTGAACTCAGCATCATTGAATTAGGTAATATCATCTATTTTCTGGAAAACAGCAGAAATTTTATTTTTTGATGCAGGGCGGTGTTATTGGTTGGCTGACATTATCTACCCATACTGTCTTATCACAGATATATCTGTATCAGCCAATATGTTGTCTGATATGCACCAGTATGAAGCAGACAAAGATGCTCAGGGCAATTCAGAGATAGTCATCGGATAGTTTGTCCAGGAGAGCTCTGCTCTGACTCTCAGACTCTCAGAAGAAAGAGATGTGGAGTCAGTGACCAACTTTTTCTCCATCAGTACCAATATGGATTCCTTAACTCAAGGTATCTGCTGATCCTGAGAGTATTTATCTTATTATTAGTGGTGGTCTGTGAAATCTGTATACTTCTCTTCTAGAACGTATTGGGAGGATTTTTATGCAAGCCAGGAATGCCTGTGGCCCTTTATACCAAGAACTTTATAATGACAGTGAAGCAAAATATTTTCTTTGTGGTCATTACTCTGGGCTTGTGGAGCCAGATTAGCTCTGTGAGAACGAGAGTGTGTATACCAGTATGGCAGGACAGACGCCTCCTTCAGCCTGCATGGTACCACCTGGGCAAGCCAGCTGTCCATGCACAGCGTCAGTCTCTTGTGACCACTGCTGCTCTTCCTCTGCACGTGCTTATGAATGTTTGCATATTAGTGTACATGGTCCCTCTGTGCTTTCCCATCCACTTAGTCTGCTTTCCCTTATATTTACTTTGTGTATCCCTGCGCCGGTTTGTCCAACTGGTCCTTATTAGTGCTTTCTCCTCTAGCGCTCCCACCTGAGCCAGCTACTTACATTCATAACCCTGCTGTGTTTGTCTTCACTCGCTCATTTCGTTCCACCCCGTTGCCCTAAATCAGAGACCAAGGTCGAGGCTAGCAAAATACCATTTCTCACCTCTCATTTGCTTTTATTTGGTGCTAGCTTATTTCATTCATAACTCACTGCACTGTCCCTACGTTGCCAGGGACAGTGCACGGTCAGGTCCTCACTGCTTATTTCTGCCATTCCCTCAGAGAGTGTTGGGCCAGCATATGAAACTTTCAATGTGCGTGTGAGCGTGTGTGTTTGGAAACCGGCTTGTTAGCCTGCTGTGATGTTGGGCCCGTGTGGAGGATTGGAGACCGAAGTGAGAGACAGATTTTGCAGGGAATGGCCTGCTTCCATATTCCATCATAGCAGTGGGTGTGTTATTACACTCATGCGCAGACACTCAGCTGATTAGTATAAGAGCATAGCACAGACATTATGGGAAAGGTGTCTTCAATAGACTGTGATGGACTGAGCAGCAGGCAGATGGAGGGAGAGAGACAGTTGATGGCTTTATGCAAGGAATCACTGCAAACAGCTGATCCAGAAAATCAATGGGAGCACTGATTAAATGGGCAACAGGATAGAAATGCCTACTGTAGCTCAATAATCGTAATCTTCCAGCTAGCCTCTGCTTGTGTCTCTTTTTAAGACAGGAGGTCAGCATTTGACTTTGATGAAGAGACATTGTAATTAAAGCTTTAATATCCCAGAAGATGTTCATTAGTGTTCATGATCAGTTTACATTAAGTAGCCTCAAGCAGCAAGTGGAAATCTTAATATTTTCAGCCTACAATTTACTATATGTACTCATATTTCTGGTGATTACATTTATGTGATTATTTTTAAAGTGTTGGACAAATGTATGTGCGAATAATTATAGTGTGTGGAGTGGCAGTTTTGGTGTATTGATTTTTAGTATGCTGAAGTTGGCCTTTAGCTCAAACCACCACTTTCCCTGAATGTAGCCCTTTTTGATTTTCTGATATACTGAATCACTGACTGCATATAAAGGATGGATGTAACCACCACGACACCAATCATCATCGTTGGTGATGTCCCGTTTTCACAAAATTGTTTGTGAAGCCTCGACTTGAGCATTTTGGCATTCGTTCTGTTGATTTTTTTGGAAACAGACATCATGAGTGAGCGGTGGATCTAACAAACTGAGGACACGGCAGGCTCAGATTGCAGCAACTTGGCTATCACATGGTAGGCCCGCCCCTTAATCGTACAATGATTTCACATCTTTTCTACCCTAAATGGCAACCCAGTTTTTAAAAAAAAATCAACATCATGTTGTTTTAAATAAGACTTTAAACAAGGGATTGAGGCAATAAACTCACAGAGAAGGTGTTTAATGAGGTCTTAGATCAAGTGAATGGTAGGGTTGTTTTGTCACAGACTTTTATACAACTGGATGCCTTCTTGCAACCAGAGGAGCTACCTCCTGCTGACCATTAGAAGACGCTTCGAATGTCCACTTCTAATTAAGACACTTAATTATATTTAGTTAATTTTGATATATTTAAGAAATGCTGTAGTTTTATCTAGTTATAAACTGTTTAAAAAGCAGCCTTATGTGACTGCTACTGGATCTTTTAGACCCCACTGAACAACTAATCTTGAAACAAATATACTTCCATTGTCATCCTTTCTGTTTTCTTACTTTTTTTGTTTTGACCTTAGCAGCCAGTGGTCTGCTTCCACTCCATCCATTACGGCACCTCGGGGCCTCTCTCATTTCATCCCACAGTCACTGATATGCCCAGAGCTCCTAACCCGAAATAGGCCAAGGCAATTTCCTGAGTTCTCAGGGCTTTTCATGTCAAACATGCGACAGCCTTCATGAATCGCCACTTTATCCTCCCTCTCTTGTTCTTCTCATTTTCCGTCTCTCTTGCTCCCTTTTCCTTTCTGTTTGTTTGAGTCTTACTTGAAAGTGAAAGAGGTTGAGAGGGCAGCAAGGGGATAAATGATTCAAAGACTGTTAATCAGCTCCACCTCAACAGCTTTTCAGATGTGTTGCATCAGGTGAAACATTTAACAAAGGCTGCTGTCACATGTTGCCAGGACACCTTCAACTTGCAAAGACACGATCACACCTTTTCATTAGAGAATAAAAATGGGCAGAAACATAATCTCAGTTCACGTATCTGTCAAGAACCCACTGGCCCGTCTCATGTTGGCATTAGATACTTGCAGAAATTGAAATTATAATCTTGTTGTCCTACAGTAGAGATTCAAGATGCAGACCGTGTAATCACAAAGTTTTTCTCAAAGTTGTGAATGACTTTGTGAGTACCTGCATAGAGTTATCGTCCCCCGGCTGCTATAGCAACACGACCTGGACATACTCACAGAGGCATTGATAAGAGCACAGCTGGGTTTGTCACGTTAAAGAGAGAACACACACAAACACTGAGTCCAGATGGATGTATTGCCACACTTTTATGTATTGGACATTACACGATTAAAATGCTTGTAAGGACAGTTCACCCACTCTCTGTACCCACTTTTTAATGAATATTTTTTTTGCTCACACCTGAAAACACTCACATGTCCATTTTCTGCGGTGTGGCCACACACACTAACACATGGCTGTGTCAGATGGGTTAATCCTAATCTGAACTCTGACAATGACGAAGCACTAATCTGAGTTATGGTACAAGCAAACAGAACAGAACCAGATGGAGACACAGTGCTCCTTATGTAATCTCTGTAGGGCTGGTTAATCTCTTTCAGGAATGGTAGGACTGTTCTGCTCAGTAAATAATGCTCCAAATATACAAAGGTTTTATCAGGTCTTGTGTCTCTTTGTTTTTTTGTTTTTTTTACCAGCTTGGGAACATAACGCCCTTATACTCAGTATGATATGATTAAACAGAAGTAAAATAAGAGGAACTTTGAGGATTCATCGTCAGTAAAATGTGACAATAGCCACTGATTCTCTTGTACTTCATGCAATGTGGTTGTGTGTATTATGTCTGTCATTTATTAGTTTCAGCGTTGTGTTTTGGTCTTTTATAATTTTTATTGTCCACATGTTCTGCAGTGAAACATCATCTCTGACACATGAAAATAGGAAGTGTACGGTACTTTGTTTCATAGCTGTAGCTCGTAGGTGACTGCACCTCAGGAAAAGCAACACTATTTTTTTAAGATGCAATATTAATTGTCATTATGCAGCACGAGGTATAATAGTGAAATTACAGGTGTAGTCACAAAAAAGTAAACATATAAATATAAATAAATAAGTAAGTAATGCTGTCATAATAAATAAATAACAGGCTGTGGCAGGTGTTGTCTTCTGTTTTCCTGTGGGCTCTGCACAGACACGTCACCCCACTGATATCACTGATGCTCTGCTGATGGGTGTACTCGCATTTATGTGGCACTTTTCTACTCTTACTGACCACTCAAAGCACTTTAGACTACAAGTCACATATTGACCATACATTTATACAGCACTTTAATATACACTTCAAGCAATTAACCTACCGTACCATGTCTTTGGGAGGACGCAAGAGTGCCCTCTAGAAGACCCACGCAGGCAGAGGGAGAACATGTAAACTCCACACAGAAAAGCCGCTGTGAGGCGACAGTGCTAACAGCTCCACCACTGTGCTGCCTGTGATTTTCTGGGTACTTTTTTAATCACACACAGCCATCTTGGGCTGTGGACACCCCATATTAGTTTGTGATGTTTCTTGTCAAGATGCTTTCTAGGGCTCCTCTGTGGAGGTTAACAACAACTTAACACAGGAATCTGGCCTCCTTATGTTTCTTTAAGAAGTATAGTTGTTTGTGTTTTGTCATATGACTGCTGAACTCAGATTTTCTTTAGCTTTATTGAACAAACTAAGCTTAAAAATACTGAGATTACTTCCCAGAATCCTAAGTGGAATCCATCACGTTTCTTTTCATGTCCAGCTGGGCATATGGTGCAGAATATTAATACATGTGCAGAGTTTGGCAGCAGTTCAAAAAACAGTTTCATGTTTATTTCAAGATCAGTTCAATTGACTTGTTGATAAATGGATGTGCTCGTGCATTATTTTATGGCAAAGTGCTATTAGGGTTTACGAGAAACCAAGGCTGTGGTGTGTGTGTGGAGACAACACCCAGCTAGCTGACAGTGTGGTGGGACTGTGGTGCAGTGAAACCAGCAGGGATGCATCTGAAGCTGTTTGGAAAACCACTGGCTACCACTAACAGGCACTGACAGGCTTGGAATTAAAAGGAAACACTTCTGAGCAGATTTAGTGTTCTTTGGGGGAATAATTAAGGATATCATTGGATAATTGTGTTGCTTCTCACAAGTTTTGGTGGATATTTTCTGGAACGATTAATGTTCTCACACTGTAGAAATTAATAATTGGAGGCTCGTGCCCCTTTACTTTACTTTACTTAGCCCTCTAGGCATGTTTGAAGATTTATGAAAATACTCTGCTCTGAATAATGAGTTGGATCTGATGCAGTTTTTTTTCCATAAAAATGTTTAATTACTTAGTTACAAATTCATAAATAGTATCAACATTTGCAATGATTTTTTTTTTAAATTACAAATGTTTAATCCCTTTACTGTAGGTGAACTTCAAGTCTCTATATCTCACTGGTAATTTGCATTTTGGAACAGGATTTCCTTGTAAAATGGTCGATTTGTAACAAATCCTGCATGCAACTACTTTCTAGTCTCAAACTCTGCAGATAGATCATGCACAGTGAAAGAGAAGAGGCAACATTGGCTAAACACAGTTTTGAGCGGAGGGAGAAGAGCATATTTTTTTTTAGCCTATCAACCTTCGTGCCTCCCATGTTTTGCACCAACAATTAGTTGTTAGACAACATTATAAATAGACAGTGCTGACTCACTATTCAGTAGGTGGTGACCACTGCATGAGCACCTTGACTAAACCATCATTCATTCAAAGGAAGTGAGGTGTGTGAAAGAAGCAGGGTAGGCGAATAAAAGCCATGACAGGTTTTACATTTGTCTCTCTGCTGAGTGGTTATTAATGAGTGAAATGACAACAGAGGGATATTAAACTGCACCACCTCCTACTTTTTCAGCCACTGTGGGTGGAGAAAAGAGGAGGGAGCAGGGCATCAGCATGGAGCAAGGTTTGGTTTGTAACTTACAAACACAGCTACAGCTATGAATCTGTTCCAGGTCTTGGGGACAGCGGTCTAAGCAGGGATGTCAACCACTTCCTCCAGCTCTTCTGAGGCTTTCCCAAGGCAGCCGAGAGATGTAATCTCTCCAGCATGTCCTGGCTCTGCCCTGGGGTCTTCTCCCAGTTGGATATGCCCAAAACACCTCAGCTAGGAGGTGTCCAGGGGACATCCTAGTCACATGCCTGAACTACCTCAACTGACTGGTTCTTTCTGATGTGGAGAAATAGTGGCACTCCTCTGACCCTCTCTAAGAGAGAGCCCAGACACCCTTTGGAGGAAACGTATTTCTGCTGCTTGTATCTGCAGTCTCTTTCTTTCCATCTTTATGAATCTTTTTTTTTTTTTACCAAAACATTTTGTTTATTTGTTTCAGCTACTCATTTCTGTAGTACATATCTATTTTGCCTTTATGGAGACATGTTCAGCATTTTAAGGTGCTTCTTACTGTTTTGTTTTTTTTCTAAAAATCACATCAGACATACCTCACAGTGTATGTTCCTCAGGCGCACTGTAGCCCTGAACTTTGTCAGATTTTACCCGTGCATGTGAGAAAGCAAATGTCTGCATCAGTCAGATTATTTACCCTGCCGGCTCTTAAGTATGCTCGATTGACTTCATCTGATGCAATAATAGGGGCATGTCATTGTTCGCAGCAAGCAAATGGGTGGTTTGTCTTGCCTTCTGCCTTCTGCATACATACGTTTCCATATAGATGTAAATATGCATAATCTTTCCATGTTGGTGTTACCAGTTGTCTATTTACACATGCAGTTTTTTTGTCCACCCTTCTTTTAGTTCTGCTTTGGACTCCTCAAACACTTGAGGGAACTATTTGTCACTTTATTTGGTAAATACTCCACTTTATTTACCATCTTATCACTAACTTAGTCTGTACCTTCGTGGGTTCTCTCCGGGTGCATCCAGCTTCCTCCCGCTTCCTCCCGCCATCCAAAGACATGCTTGTTAGGTTAATTGGTGATTCTTAATCGACTGTAAGCATGTATAGTCTATGTGTTGGCCCTGTGGTAGACTGGCAGCCTGTCCGAGGTGTACCCTATGACAACTGGATTAGGATCCAACCTCCCTGTGACCTTGAACTGGAAGAAAAGGGATGGGTTTTGGAACTGGAACCTCTGTTGAGTAAAATGACTAAACTAGAACAGGAGTCTAAGTTGCAGGGCATAAAACCAACACAGAACATTCTGCTGACCTGTGGAAAATATGGATTTGCTTTTCTGTGGGTATTGCATATAAATGTAGATGTGCAGTTTTAATGCTGTTTGCATCTTTTGGCTTTGGTAAATTGATCTTCTGCATGCAGACCCACTGACTTTACAACATGTGTCATTAAGAACAGGGCACGTGTGTAATCATCAGTGTCTGTCACAGGCAGAAGGAAAGTGAAAAAACATGAAGCTGTTGTCCTCGTCCGTCAAGACTTTCTGAGCTGTTCACACACCATTTTGACCTGATCTATGTGAATGACGCGATTTTGAAGGACTTGGATGGAGCTATTTGATTATCATTCTTACTTTATGAAGCCTGTTTCTAAAAACACAAAAATCTACCGACCCCTACACAGCAGGGTCTTTTCAGTAGTTAGTCACCTGTTATTGTTTACCTGTCGACACAACCTTTCTTGGATGGCAAAATGACCATTGAGCCATCTGTCAACAGTTATTGAATGCACTGTGGGTGGGAGGAGGGGATGGCTGTGTGTTTGCATTTTAAACATTTGTTATCACTACAAAAGCACTGGCATGACTGGTAGAAGGAAAGAAAGCCAGAGGATGAGGAAGTTAGCGAGTGAGGACAAGTCCATGTTGGTGATTAACCTCTCCGGCTATCAGGTGAAAAAGGGAATGGAAAGGGCCTTTTCACAGCTTCTGCCATTCAGTGATTAGTCCTGTTAGTCTGTTTTCATTGGCAGTGAACTTAGGGAGGGCTTGAAACAGGCCGAGGTGTGAGGATGGGCAAGAGCACAGAAACAACATTGCTCTGCATTTGCTGATCATAAAGTTTAAGGTCAAATATAACACAGGGGGTGATGATGGAAAGGAGGTCTTGGCTTTGCAGTGTTTGATGAGAGTATGTTCTCTGAAAAAATGGACAGTGTTCATGAAGAGCAGCTTCCTCGATGGGCTCTGTGCCAAAGGAGAGACAACAGAGCTCTGAAACACTCAAAGCTCGAGTGAATACGATTAACTCTCTCTTTCTGTTATGTGTGTGCGTTTGTGTGTGCGGTGCCTTAACTGAAGTGTTTACATTAGGGAAATGAGCCCTTTGGCTATCACATCACTGCCTTGTTCTTGAAGGTTGACTGAACACACACACACACACACACACACACAGGCACACACACACAGGCACACGCACACTCAGAGACAATGCTGCATACACACAGGCATTACTGGCACCTGCTGTCATTGGCAGTGATCACAGCGGGCTGATTTTATTGGTCCTCCCTCCTTGTTGGTGACAGACTTGGCATTTGCTCCAGGCTATTTCCCTGTAATTGGAGAGCAGGTTAACAGTTGAGTTTGAGGTGAAGATTACTGGACAACTGGGCATGATGCGGTATTGGGATTTGTCATTTGCACTTAACTAGAATACCATCCTGTTTTAATGTATAGACACAAACATATGCTTACACATGCAGACGTAGCGCATTAGGAGTCTGGCAGTTTGTGCGGTTCCCAAGGAAACTGTACCCTCCTAAACTCTGCCAGCTGAGGGGGAAAAAACAAAAAGCACGCTATGACTTGTGTGTCTGTGTGTGTGCGCGAATTTACAAAGTAATGTATTGTGGGCCTAATGAAAAAGCTTCTTAAAATTGTCAGGAGAATCAGCATGATAAAGATGTTCCATTTTTTCTTTATAACTTACAACTTTATTGAAATATTATGAAATATGATTGTGTTCTCTGTATTATCTCTATACTAACTAAATTTAACTAAATTTATCACAGTGCTCGGCTGCATTAGCCAATATGAATTATAATTAAACACAGAAAGCTAGTATTTGCAGCATATGAAATCTTTATTTATAGTGAACTGATAACATCACACTCACCAGTGTGCTCCTTCCCCTTAATCATATGATTTCAAAAATAGAACTATATCAACTGGTCATCTAGGCATAAGAACTAGTGAAAATACTGACAAGCATCGCAACCTGAGCACTACTCGTTGCAGTACACACAGTGTACAGTTTTTCAGTGTTGATGAAAGAGCAGGCTTCACTCTGGCTCAGTCTGAGTGTACCTGCTGCTGCAGGAGCTGATGGAGCTGTCACTGTATGAGCGTTTTAAAAGCATTATGAGACATACAAACAAAAATACTGAAATATGGTATCATGCAAAAGTCTTGGGCCACTCCTCATTTCTTTATATTTTGCTAGGAAAATGGGAAACATGTGCAAACATAAATGGAAATACAGTATATAAGGAAAAACAGAGTTTACACTTCTAACGAGCTGGTTTTGCATAGTGGATCAAATTCTGCCTTCATAACTCCATCAATAACTGATGCAGTTTTCACCTGACTTTTTGGACAATTGTTTCAACAAAATACAGCAACAACAAAACTGCAAAAATGCTGGTGTGATTTTTTTTTTTTCATGGGTAGTCAGTTTATCCTCCTGCCAAAAACAACGGATCAGTCCTAGAAGGCTATTGACGTAGTGCCTTTCTCCTTGAAAGTAACAATAGTGATTATCTGATCAGTGAGAATTTGGTCAGATTAGGGCAAATCTACCGAACAGTCAGTCAACCAGCTGACTTTGACACTACAGCTCTAAAGCTCTGTTACTTCAGTAATTTCAGTACTCTGTGCAACAGACCCATTTCAGTTTTGATACCTAAACCTACAAACAAACACACAAATTGCAGTTTTAAGACCATCATTGTTTTTTTTATTCCATCAGGATCAGCCCATAATGTTTTCACATAAGCCAGCATTATCTCTACTAAAGAAACCAGCTCGAGCTGCATCAGTGCGTGTTTTTTCAGTCTAGTACCAATCCATCATTGAGGCAGTAGCATCCCCATGGAGTCTGTTGTACATTTTTCTGTTGGTAAAAAAAATGTGCAAACATTTTTTGTATGTAAAACTGGATTATGGGAGATGAATATGTTGTTTTGTCACACCTTAAAAACTGGATTCAATATCTTATGTTAAATCCATGAATGAAATGTGGGAATCGCTCCTAGTATCATATTTTGGAGGCACTGGTTTGTGATGCATTCCCTTGTAACTTCATGCTACCTTTCGAAGGCAGGAATCAGATGAAAAATGCTTTAATTGTCAGAGGTCTGGAGGAGTGTATTCATTGTTATAACAAGTCTGCTGCCTCCTTCATGTTGCACACAACTCCATTCTCCAGTCACGCTTCAGTGGAGTTTGCTGCTATCAAGGTTAGATATGGCAGTTACTCAGTGTTTGTGTGTGTTTCTCTGCATCTTTGCTGCCCATCCTAATTAGCACTATGGGGTACAATAATTATTGTAATAAGTGAATTCCCTCAGAGCTTGGGGATAATGAGTTTCTCACTTAGTGTTTGTTTGTGTGTTTGACAGAACTGGGTTTGGTGCTTCTGACAAACAAACTGGGGGCAGTGAGTAAAGATGTGATGTTGCTTTCAAATTCATCTATGTGTGAGGATGCACACGCAGAGTGCAGGTGGAGTGTGTTCTTTCAGGGACTTTGTTTACTCCCTGGGGTATTTGAATCATTTTCCTATTAGTGTGCAAAGATGATAACAGATAAATGCCCTAATTTGCCGCATCAGGAATCCACAATCTGCTTCTCTGTGTTTGTCTTCACGCCTCAGTCTGATTCAGACATTTAATCGGGGTGTTACAGCCTATTTTTAACTACTAAATTTCCTTAATTGAGTGTGTGGTCTGAGTCTGGAGTGGGTATATGTGTGTGTGTGTGATTGCTCTTCAGATCAATGTTATAGATCCCTTCTTTTGTTGGCACAGCTGGCTTAAATGCTCATCCAGCTGAGCCGTGGTGTGTTACTGTGTGTGTTTCTGTGTGGACTGATTATTGAAAGCTGCCATTTCTTCTCCCTGTGAGTCGCTGTCAGGATGCCATTGTTGTTTTTCTTTTTCTTTGTGCGCATGTGTGTGTAGTTGTATGTGTGAGGCATGTGTAATTATTCTCATTTGCATCTCACAGTGATATCTTTAAAAGTCCAGTCCATATGTTTAAAAAAAAAAGACTTGAATGATTAATCGATAACCAGAAATGTGATGTTTCTTTCTTTCTTGGGCTGATCTGTTGAATATGTTCACACATGGTACATTAGACAAAGTCCTGCCAGAGGCATTAAGCACAAAATGATTATTGAGATTTGACAGCAGAGACAAATCCTGACATGCTCTGCGGAGACGCTGCTACTCAGTCTGTCTGTGAGAGGTAGAAGTAGAAATGCAGAAAACATGCCAAAGAAACATGCCATAATGATGCAGTTAATTGCCTGAAATTACCTTAAATTTCTTTCTTTCTTTCTTTCGTTCCACTTCTGATCTTTGGACAGTTCACACCAACTGATAGAAATGAATGCAAATAGAGAGAAGAGGCAAAAAAGAATGAACTCTTTCCGTCCTTTTCATGACACGCCTGCAACTCACACGTGTGCACGCGCACATACTGTTGTGTTGGCGTGAGGTCCATTGTGGGGAGCCAATGTGCACATCCACTTCATGTTAATAATTGGCTTAAACAGCATTCATACGGGATCTGCGGTTTTAGATGCATTAACCTCAGGGTCAAGGTCACATCCAGTCATGAAAGGAGCTCATCTGTCTGCAGGCTGCTTTCAGTCACTCTTTTTGTCATAAGGCTATCTGGATTAGTGTGCTGCTGTGGACTTTTCTAATAGCTTTAATTTCTTCCTGGAAGCCTCTCTGCAGGGACGCCTCAAGGCCTGAAAAATGGCCAAAAAGCTACCCTCGTCTGTCGCTTTCTGTAGAAGCATAACGCTGTGTGGTGAAGAAATTTACTGTGTGTTCATTGTGGGTGTGGTAATCCATGCTTGAGAAGGTGCCATGTGTGAAATGAAGATGGTACAGTAGGTTGTTTTTGAACTGCATGTGTACAGTATTTGTTTCTAGAGTCAGACTGTGTGTGTTTTTTGTGGTTTGCGCACTATCCTGCTGCAGCTGTATGTGGTTGGGGACTTCTCTCGCTTTATACAGTATGTGTGTGTCTGTCTTTGTTGCAGCATCCCACAGGGAGTCTCTTGTGCAGTCTTGGTGTGTGGGGGAGTTGATTTGCATCCCCTAAAGATTGAGCCGGGGGGCTTAGCATGTGGAGAGGTGGACCTACTGCTTCGATACTGCTGCCTCATGGCTTTTTCCGCGGCTTAAAGTGATTACCTCCCTACTGTGTCCATATTGTACCTCTGAAAGCTCAAGATTAACACAACGCCTGGCAGATCTTCTGTTTTATGTACTTGTGTTATGTGACAGCAACATTTCTCTGTAATGTTTTCTTATAATTAATCAGCACTGCAGCACTAGCATGCAACAGACTGTCACTTCCTTAACAGCTTCATCTTAATTAATCAGCGGCCTTGCTTGCCTGGGTTTCTGCTCTTCTGCTGGCAAACAAGCAAAAATGTTCCTAAACTTAAATGCTTGGCTCTCATTCTGTCAGCGAGTTCATAAGATGTTCTGGAGCAGTGGCTGCTTCCTTTCGGACTCATCTAATCATGGATTATTTTGCAGCTGGGATGTCAGGTAAAAGCAATTAACTGCAGTGAACTACCTGTCAGCATGGAAAACCCAGCCTAGTCCTCAGCTGAAGGATTAATAGACTGAATGATGATGACCTCAGTGGTCCTGCTTACCAGAACTGTTCTTTTTATGCCCATTTTATGTGCTCTCATGTTCTCACTGTTCTTTGTCTCCAGTCTGCTGTGTGGGATCAGAATCTCATGCTTTATCTGCATGATGCATTAAAACATTAAAACACTTCAGGCTCTATAACAATCAGGGGCCTGTCTCCTGAGTTGTGTGACAGCCGTTTGTGCAGTTCCCAAATCATTTTCCATTTTTTAATTTATGTAATAATTTCATTAATTCATTGAGCGTTTCTCTCTTTTTCTTCTATTTTTGTCTCTCAGGATTCGTCCTCAGATGGCCAAAGAGAAGATAGAAGGCTGCCATGTGTGCACGCTGGTCACACCCGGAGAACCACAAGTCCTCCTGGGAAAGGACAAGGCCTTCACCTATGACTTTGTGTTTGACATTGACTCAGAGCAGCACCACATCTACCAGGCCTGTGTGTACAAGCTCATTGAGGGCTGCTTCGAGGGCTACAATGCCACCGTGTTCGCTTATGGTCAGGTATGACAGAGAGGCTTGGGTTCTTACATTTTTGTTTACAGGTTCTAAAGTAAAATCAAACAAAGACAACAAGAAACAGCTTAACCTGTTACAGTGATAGAAACGATTTTGACTGATCACATTCGGACAAGGTGGTCCCATTAGGCATTTAATCCAGACCTTTAGAGAAACATCAGCACATATGTGAACACAGAGCTGCAAAATTAATGTAGCAAGTAAAACATTAACACAATAACATGGACACGTTGCAGTGCTCTGTTAACACTTAAATCTAAGAAAAGCCCTGGGCAGAAATGCGTTAAATAAAGGAAGGGATCTTTCATTGTCTTTCATTGCAACTATAAAAGAACAGTAGTGGGAACGCTTGCTTCAGTTTTGTTGAGGGGTTAATGAATTTTTGTAGCTGGCATAATAAATAAAAAGGAAAAAAGTTAACAGCAGAAAGCTACACATGTGTATGCACTTACTCATACAGTATACACAGACACACACACTGACACACGGTTAATTAAAATTTTATTAATTACATTATATGTGTGTAAAACCTGTTTATTGTACATAAACACAGGCTGATTCTGGGAGTTTAAATTAGATCTCATTGTCACTGATGAATCATTTTACAGACGGGCTCAGGGAAGACGTACACCATGGGGACAGGTTTCGATGTAAACCTGAGCCCACTGGAGCAGGGCATAATCCCGCGTGCTGTTCACCAGCTGTTCGAGGGAATCCAGAACAGGAGGATGCGTGCCCAGGAGGCCGGCACCCAGGCCCCCGAGTTTAAAGTCAGCGCCCAGTTCCTAGAGGTGGGCGACGGTCACATTATTACTTAATCTGAAATTTATACAATTGATATTCTTGCTTGCCATTGTGTGTGTGCTGGGATGGATGTTGGCCCATATTAACTCTAACCAGATGGGACAAAATGGGGAGACAACAGGATCAGATGCGCTTCTATAAACAGGAAGTGACAACCTGAAGACAGATGAGGAGGAATGTCTGCCTGTGCATTGTTGGTCCTGATTAATGTTAGCCATTACCTCTGACATTATTCCTCATCACTGTGCGGGAGAAGATGGATAAGAGCAAGGAATGAGAGGGAGGGAGGGATGCTTGTGTAGGAGAAATTAGATAATATGACGAGTAATTATTTCCTCTGGGGGTTTCTGACAGGCAAATGTTTGAGTTTTATTTAGGGGACATACTATTGTGTGTGTGTGTGATCTGATTATTTTAATAATCACATTGCAATAGAAATTTTAAATTAAAAATAAAATCATTTTCTGCCTATTTTTTCCCTCCTTTTTGTCTTTGTGTCCTGCTCCTTGTGTGTTTTCTGTAGGTTCTCAGGTCAAAAGGTTATCTTTGTTGATGGTAAACAGATGGTTGCGTGAGTGTGTGTGGGTTTAGCAGTAGGTGGGAACAGCTGACCTTTCAGCTGACCTCTTTGACCCCTTGCCCTAAAAGGTTTCTGAGCTGTCATTATTTTGACCTTTATGCTATGTGAAATTTAGAAGCTGAAAATCAGTTTAACAGAATAAAACTGTTCAGTTTTACAAGGTGCATAATAATTCCCCAGGACGGGGGATCATCCTTGCACTGAGCATAAAAATATAAATTAGATAAGGTGTGATGTGCTTCACTATGTGTTTGTTGTTCTGCTTCTTGTAGTTGTACAATGAAGAGATCCTGGACTTGTTTGACGGATCCAGAGATCCAGAGAGTCGCACTAGGAAGTCCAACATTAGGATCCACGAGGACGCCAGTGGCAGCATCTACACCACTGGAGTCACTTCCAGACTGGTACACTCAGAGGAGGAGGTGGGTCAGTGTGTGTGGTTAGAGATGTAATTTATGACAAAATCAAATTTCTATCAATATTTAATTCACAAATTAAAGAAAAAAAAACAAAATATATATACAAGTAAGGTGTTGAGCCGTGGCCAGAGCAGTGTCAGTGTGCCTTGCCATTGGTCCTTTAAGTCTTTTACTTGCTACTGGAGCAACAGGCTTCTATAAATATCCCTGTATGTGGTGTTTTAATGATGGTGGTGGTGGAGAGCGCTGTCTAAGATGTCAAATTCTTTCATAGGTGTTTTAACCAGGTTCAGATTTGGAGAGTGCAAAGGCAAATATTCACACTCAAACCATTCAGTGACCGCTATTGGATGGAGGCACTGTCATCCGGCAGGATGTCAATCCCATGAGGACATAAGGGTTTCATCATCAGATAAATGTGACCTTGTAGTGATTTGCAGTGGCCTTTCCTTTAAGGGGACAAGTAGACCCAAACCATGCCAGCATAACAGGGCAATAACAGAACAACCAGATCTCCTTACTGTAGGGGGTCTAGGGGCGGATTTTTCCTTTAATTTGTCACTCATCTGTATATCAATATCTATATCTATCTTGCAATAGCATTTAAACCTTTTAATAACACCCTCATTAAGTAGATATATTAAAAGTCTCCAGATTATCTCAAATTTCGTGCAAAAGCTTGAACAAAATGACCAAGCAGAAATCTATTTTTTACACTCGATTGTTTGGTATAAACACTTTAAATTAACCAGAAAGTGCAAAAGTCAAGTCTCCAATGACTGTAGAGTGATTGTGTAAAACCAAGTGGTATTACATCGCAAAGTATTAACTATGAAGACATGACTGAGTGAGGGGAAGTATGGGAGCGGGAGCTGCCAAGAACCCATCTGGTGGTCAGTCTTCATAAACAACAAAGAGGTCAGAGATAACAAGGGAGACTTGGCTCTAATTTGCTGCATTGAAGCCAAAAATATTTAAACCTATGAGGATATTTTGTCTTAAAGTTTAGCTTTCTTCTTGAGAGGCTGGCTTGTAAATAGGCACATATCATAAATGTGTCATAGCTAACAAGAAAGGGAACCGATCAGCAGCGACAGTGTGGAGGAAGAAGGATGTGATGAGGTCATTAGGACACGAAGAATGTTTGCTAACAAGATATACAGAAAGAAGGTGTTCATTTAGGGGAAGAACTATAGTAAATAAATGCTGACTTGGACAAGGCAGTTGTGGTTATTCAGTTTCTTTCTATAGGTGACAAAGAGAAAGAAGGATGTCAGCAAGTGTTAAAAGAAGCAGCAGGAAAGGGGAAGAAAGGCTGAATTTGGGATCATTAATCTGCATTAAAGTCAGACAGCAGAGAGACAAATAGAGATAGGAGGGCACTCCTGTGGGAGAGAAGGGAGAAAAAATGTCAAAACAGGGTATGGGAGGAGATCGAAGTGTGGCAGTGACAGAGTCAGTCGAGGAAGACGGGAAGGAGGCAGGTTAAAATAAAAAATGAGGAGAGGGCTCACCAGCAGAGAGGGCATTTAAAAGGGAACTTAAAGGTTAATTAAAAGGTAACACTCAAGTGAGCAGTGATGACAAGAAAATCTCTGTGGGAAATTTTGAAGTCAACCAAATGTGCAGGTTGTCTTCTCAGAAGTGACCATAATCATGGGCATTGATACAAAAACCGTGGCATGATGTCAACAGCCTGCATGTTTATGACAATAGTTTTCTTATTTTCAATCTAAAAGTAAGCAAATGTCGACTATATTGTATGTGTGTGTGTGTGTGTGTGTGTGTGCATGTGTGTGTATGGATGTTAACACACAATATTTGCTTACTTTGTGTGCCATTGTGTTTGTTTATGTGCATTTATGTGGGAATGTTGTAAAATGGGTGCATGTTGTTATGTTACATGATGCTGCACTCACAACTCTGTATGTACAGAACTGCTCGTGTGTGCTTCAAATATTTGCGTGTGGTCCGACCCGGAGATTTGATCTAATACAGAGCAGGTTGTGTTTGGACTCGGTGTCTAACTGTGTATGTGTGGATGTGGTTTTACTGCACATTTGTATGTCGTGTTTGCAGCGCTGTGGGTAGTGAACTCTCCTGTGATTCCGTCTCCTCCTCCAGCGGTTTGCAGCAGTTGTTGAAAATGATTTCAGAGGGAGGGAGAAGGAAGTATTTTACATATTAAAACAACTTGGAATGGCGCTGAGCCTCCGCTCAGCTGAGCCATATAGTTCACCATGCAATGTAAAGCAATGAGTGAAGTGAACGTGGTTTACTTTATACTTAAATGTGTAAAATCCAAGCTACAATTTTTTTCAAAGACTGCATTCATATTACATCTGGTTTGTTATTCAAGACAGAGAGAGGAGATGTAAAATGGAAAGAAAGAAATGAACGGACACATTTTTGTGAGTTATACACTCACCGGCCACTTCTCTAGTTTTTCCTCTTCTAGTACCCGGTTGGACCCCCTTTTGTCTTCAGAACTTCAGAGCTAGTTCTTTGTGGCATTGATTCATTAAGGTGCTGGAAACATTCCTCAGAGATTTTAGTCCACATAGACATGATGGCATCACACAGTTGCTGCAGATTTGTCGGCTGCACATCCATGATGTGAATCTCCTGTTCCACCACATCCCAACGGTGCTCTATTGGATTGAGATCTGGTGACTGTGGAGGCCATTTGAGTACAGTGAAATCACTGTCATGTTCAAAAACCAGTTTGAGATGATTTGAGCTTTGTGACATGGTGTGTTATCCTGCTGGAAGCAGCCATCAGAAGATGGATACACTGTGGTCATAAAGGGATGGTCAGCAGCAATACTCAGGTAGACTGTGGTGTTTAAATGATGCTCAGTTGGTACTAAGGGCCCCAAAGTGTGCCAAGAAAATATCCCCTACACCATTACATCACCAGCAGCCTGAACCTTTGATACAAGGTAGGATGGATCCATGCTTTCATGTTGTTTATGCCAAATTCTGACCCTATCAAATGTAACAGCAGAAATGGAGACTCAGCAGACCAGGCAACATTTTTCCAATCTTCTGTTTTTGTAGATTGTAATTTTGCTGAGCCTGTGCGAATTGTAGCCTCAGTTTCCTGTTCTTAGCTGACAGGAGTGGCATCCGGTGTGGTCTTCTGCTGCTGTAGCCCAT
>VUQI01000003.1:43059-62735 GCA_015106735.1 Paratilapia polleni | reverse complement strand
TCTCACACTACTTAGAATCAACACATCTTCCAAAGATCTCCTAAATCTCTCCCTCCTTCATACCACAAGCAAGCCATAATATTAGTCAGATAATTCATTAAAATGCTCCAAACAGCACCAACAGCACGCACAGTGAAGAGGACCAGTTTGATGACTCCAAGTAGTGGATGAAGCCTAGCAAAACACCAATTAGCCCCAGCTGCCAGTTGGTGTTACCACTTGTCAATCAACATGACCATGTCCCAAACTCAATTATTCAGTTACATGAGATCTTTAAAAAATATCACCGCACTCAGAGTTGTTATGAGGGGGGAAACTGTCCATAGAGGCATAACTTTATTTTCTATCAGGCTGTAAACATATCAGAATCAGAATTATTTTTATTGCCAAGTTTGTACACAAACGAGGAATTTGTCTTGGTGTCATGGTGCAATACAATTGTGTAAAATTGGACATTTTAAGATGGGATTCTATGGGGATTGACTCCCTTTTGCCTCAACCAGAGTTTTTGTCATTTCCTCGTTGGTTTCATTTTTCAGCTCTGGCATTGCCCCTTGTTCCAAACCAGAAGAAGGCCAAATGCAGGAGAGAAATTCAAGCCAAATCTTCTTCTTCTTCTCCTTTCAGCTGCTTGTTTTTGGGGTCTCATCTGCCTCCATCTCACCTATATCCCGCATCCTCTTCTGTCACATCAGTCCTCTGCATGTCTTCCTTCACTATATTCATAAACCTCCTCTGTGGTCTTCTTCTTTTCCTACTGTCTGGCAGTTCCATCTTCAGCATCCTTTGTCCAATATATTCACTGTCCCTCCTCTGAAGATGTCCAAACCTTCTCAGCCTTGCCTCTCTAACCTTGTCTCCAAACTGCTCAACCAGAACTGTCCCTCTGATATACCTATTTCTGTTCCTCTTAGCATCTTCAACTCTGCTACCCCCAGCTCCACTTCCTGTCTTTTTGTTAGAGCCACTGTCTCCAAACCATACATCATAGCAGGTCTCACTACCATCTTGCAAACCTTCCCTTTCACTCTTGCTGCTATCCTTCTGTCATAAATAACCCCTGAGACACCATCCTGCCTGCACTCTCTTCTTCACCTCTCTTGTGCACTGTCTATTGCTTTGGATGGTTGACCCCAAGTATTTAAAGTCATCCACCTTTACTACCTCTAGTTCTTGCAACTTCACTTTTCCACCCGTCTCCCTCTCATTCACACACATGTATTCTGTCTTGCTTCTACTGACTTTCATTCCTCTTCTCTCCAGCACATACCTCCACCTCTCCAGGCTCTCCTCCACCTATTCCCTACTCTCACCACAGATCACAGTGTTGCCTATGAACATCATAGCCCACAGGTGACTTGTGCCTGACCTCATCTGTCAACCTGTCTATCACCACTGCAAACAAGAAGGGGCTCAGAGCCAATCCCTGATATAATCCCACCCCCACCTTAAACCCCTCTGTGATTCCTATCGCACACCTCACCACTGTCTCGCTGTCCTCATACATGTCCTGCACTACCCTCACATACTTCTCGGCCACTCGTGACTTCCTCATACAGTACCACAGTTCCTGTCTTGGCACCCTATCATGTGCTTTCTCTAGATCCCCAAAGACAACAGAGAAACTCAAATCAAATACACATATTAATATTTTAAGATTTAAGATTAATATTTTGAATCAGACTTTCCTTCACATTTAATGTGATTTGCCAACAATACACAAACAATATGGAGAGGTTACGGTCACTGTGTGTTGTTTCTTTAGACATCTCGCCTCCCTGTGACAAAGGTAACAAATAGTAGAATCCAGTTGTTATCTGTTCCATTTAATCATGTTTAAACTTTACAAAAAAAACCCCAAAAAATACTTTTCCCCCCCTCCATAATACTGTTGCCAGTCAAGGCAAGACACTACAAGTGACTAGGGTAAAAATGTTCAACTAACAAAGCAACACCATCAAACTTCAGTAGCTGATTACTTACATTAATGAAATTACTTCTTATGTGACATAGCTATGCAAAACTGGCATTCTGAATATTGCACAACTGTAAAAGCATCATCATTGTGTTTTTTATTATAAAAATATCGTGGCACAGTTTTCATCAGTGTGTGGGCCTTAAAGTTGTTAGGAAAACAAGCAACCTACAGGAGGTTTTGAAGGATCGTGTGCAATTGTCTGTGAATCCAACAGATGGCACAATAACACTGTGAATGTAGCTGGTTGCTGCTCTCTTCAAAATCCTACATCCAATCTGGCATTGCTCAAAAAATAGTCATTCATAGCCCGATGAGCTGACCGAGGTGTCGTGACTGTACCACCTAAAAATGAGAAGCACTAAATTTAGCCATGTGAAAAAGGCATTTTGCTCAGTTGGAGATGTAAAATGAAAGGTAGTAAGGTTCCAGGAATATTTTGTTGAATGAGTCAGCACTCTAAATTTAAAAGAGGAGCTAGAAACTGTGCGTTTTAGTTGCTAAATTATAAACATATCGACTAATAATTTATATTACTGCAGTGAATCTCTCACTACAGACACCACAGCGTTACTGTAAATTATTGATAGTGAAGAGAAGACTGATGATCAATATCTGGAGCAAATGTATAATTTGCATTTGCTCTGACAGATTAGTGAGTGTCTTTAATAATTTGGGAATATATATGTATTCTCTGGAGTATCAGTCTGGTGTTTATACCTCTGTTGTTTTACCTCTGATGATGTTTGAAAGCCTGTCATAGTGAGTTTTGCTGATACACCGTGAATATTTTTTTCTGTTGTTATGCATACATAAGCAGAACAAATAAAAAACAAAATGTAATGAAATGTGAAGACTCGAGAGCCTGACCTCTTGACCTGAAAATAATGAACCTCACTCGTTCATATGTATTTTTTTCATACATAGAATATGATTGATGACTTTCTGCTTCATGATGGATTGCCTTGTTTTCTGCAAGGCTGTTGTTTTGTTGACATGATTGATGGGAGAAACGAGGATCTTAATTGTCTGCTAGTCTTTGTTTTGAATTAAAAAGAATACAATCAAAACACCGCTGTACAGTTAAATCCTCACAATTGTGATTTTATTAAAGTAGAGTGCTATATATGGCCGGAGAGCAAAAGAGATAGATAAAATGGAACAGTATAGCCCTATAACCATGTGTTCATGGTCTGGTTGACAGGGTATTCTGCCTGAACTCACTCAGCACATGTTCATTAATCTGGTGCACATCAGAGCACCCACAATACAATTAGTCAATGGCCAGAATAGCATGCTATTGTCTGTAACCAATTTTTTATTCCCTTGAATCGTTAATCTTTAATAAACTCAATTCCCTGATGTCCTACACAGTGTGGTTTACACCTTCGTGTTTACATGCATGACTCATGATTCATGTCTGGCTCAGTTTAATGGGTTCAGAATCACTCTGTTTTCAATAGATTGCCCCCATGCTCAATGCACTGGAGCTCTGCTATTCTAAAAAGCAGTTTATCTCAGCATTTCCTGTTTTTTTCTTCTTCTTTCAAACATGAATCCAGGCAGTAGATATTTGAGCTTGGTTTAAGAAGCCATCTGTAGTGCTGTCTGAATGGTGCCAGGCTTACAAGGCTGGTGGTGTTTTTAAATTAGAACCATGGCTGACCAGATTTGCCCCAACCAGAGACTGTGACACTCTGGTTACAGGTCAAACATCCACTTCAGGCAAAGCCTCTGCAGGATGCGTTAACACTGCTGGTTTTAGCTTTTCCTAAAGGAAAGGTAAAGGGTAACTCAAAAACCCATTAAGTGAAAGACATAAAGCAACTGTTTTTATGTGATGACCAAAACGTGTTTAATTAGTGAAAAAAATGCCTGTCTCTTTGATCTGAAGCACAATCACTGAGAGCGGGATTATACAGAGAAGAGTAGGTGCAAGCTCTTCAGCCTTTCCTATCAGCACATGGTCTCCCTGGCCTTTTATGTGTGTCTCCCCTGTCGAGCAATTGCTTACATAATCATCTGCTTACTTTAATCTCTGCATCTTTCCCACAATTTGTGCTCTTTTACGCTTCCCTCACTTTTCTCTGCGGTACCCCCATCAAATTCAATGCATCCTCCCCTTGTTCCCAGTGTCTCTCCTTCGGTGCTTTTATCTGACATGCCCACTGGCACTCTCACTCTCTTGTCCCTCTTCCCACCACTGGTGAGTGGTCATTGATTATTGTACATGAATTGTATGATGAAATGCCACTCGCCCACCCAGCATCCTCTTGTCAGTGGCCCCTGACATCCCACTGCCTGCGAGCATTACAGACTGTCTTTGCCTGTGTGCTTAATGATCTGAATGTTAGATTCCCTTTCTGTGATATTCACATCTGGATGAATCTTTTTATTTATGTTAAAATGGGGCGTGTTTCAGTGGTGTTGAGTATGTCAATGGTACGCCTTTGACTTTAGCAAGTGCACATATGGGATGCCAGTGCAATCTTTTATGGTGGAAAGTGATTGTTTACAGTGATAAAACGGGAGACTAAATCCAATTTATTCCTTCCAGCTGTAAATTGTCTGCACATATTAAAGCAAATTATCTGGATTACAGTGTGAAACCTGATGATACACTCAAAGCCAGAGAGGCGAGTATCCAATTAGTCACCTAATTAGCAAGTGAATGTTGTTGTTATAAAAATTAAAGGTCTTGAAAAGAGATGGAAAACAAAAACACCAGAGACAAACCTGAACCACCAGTATGGTGTCTTTTGAATATGGTACCACGATTTAACTGATACAGCGAGGACACCTGTCTTTCCATTTGTGATGTGACATCTGAAACACACGGTGCGACTGTGTGATCAAGGCAGAAGAAAGATTGGCATTCATGTTTGACAGAGCCGTAGGCATGTTGTACAGATCTGTTAACTCACTAAAGTGGAGATGCGGGGATGCACAGTGGGACTGAATTCTCTCTGCAGGGGTGTGAACGGATCCAAAAGCCTGAGCTTGTATGGTGTCTGCAACGTCACTACCTTTCCACAGCCATAGTTAGATGGCACCGCAGGGTCACAGTGAGAGGTGACATGTGACCACGTAAACTGTCCAGTCAGGAAACCGAAAGGATGTAGAGCAGCTGTGACTTCCCACTCTTATTTTAAGACAATCTTCCGCAAATAGGTTGCCCCCGCTGAGACAAATAATTGGCGTGATATCTTGGGGGCACGAGCATGAGGAGCAGTCTGCATTTTAATGCCAGTCCTCCACAGGAAGAAACCAGTTATGCATGCCACTGGGCATGATCTGTGAGTCCGTATACTCAGGGAAACACATGCTACTGGAAGTGAGCATAACACAGAGTATGGGGGTTTAATGATTTTTAGGTGAGTACAAAAAATATAAATAACAAACTGGGCCAACATGAATCTTTCCTGGGTGAAATGTTCTTCTACTTTAAATGTGGGCGAACATGTTTAACATAAAATAAATAAAACATATGCTGTTACAGATCAGTCAGTGACATTGTGTTTTACTTCTTTGTGGTTTCTCCAGTTCCTCGTATCTATTTGAGCATTAAAAGCACAATTGACTGATGGTAAGTGCCAGTTAATATAAAACTCTGATGGCTGCTAAAAACATAGATTTACCCATAGATATCAGATTCTTTCTACATTTGTTTTATTAGTCATGTGGCTCAGCTCTGGGGATGGCAAACTTGGTCTGATGTCCCGTTGGTCCATCACTTTGGGCAAGACAAAATATATCTCAAAGAATCCATGAAGATTTGTGCAGATGTTTTGCAGATAAAGCCTGCTGACTTTGATGAGCTTCTTCTAAGGTTTTCATCTAGCTTGATAGTTGACATTTTTGTGTTTTAGTGAAATATCTAAATTACTACATGCAAATCTAAACAGCTACTACATCTTAGTTTCCAGATGATGTATGCCTATGATTTCTGTGGTCCTCTTATTTTAAAGGAGACTTATTCTGCCCATTTCCAGCTCCACATTTTTATTCTTGCACTCTACTATGAAAACTTTGCGTGATTCACAGTTCAAAGTACTCTTTATCTTAGACTAGGCTTTGGTACAGCCCATCGGTTCATCCACTGTCTGAAACAAGTCAGTTTAGCGTCCTTCCCCCTTCCCTTTAAGCTACCTTTGTTCTGACTGAAGTTTTGAACAGCAGGTGGGTGGAGCTTCTGTGCTCACAGCCAGAGCTGTGTGTCTGAAATGACCATATTAATGATATCCTCTCTCAATGACACCATACAGATCTAGGAGTAGAAAAAACTGCCTGAAACCAAGTGTCTTGGGCAGGGTGAGCTTTTGGCACACAGGGATTACTTGTACATGTTTAAAACATGTTTAATATGAGCATCTGCTGTTGTAAAAGTATATACTATATGTCAGAAAACAAGAAAAAAGCATAGGTCTTCTTTAGTGTCCTGCCATCTGCTTCATCTGATTGTCTTTGTTATATAACACAACAAATTGCATTTGTTGTATTTAACCAACTTTATGTTTATGTTTATGTCTTTATGTTAAGCAGCTGTGAAAGACAAAAACACACCTGGCAACAATGCTTTCTGAGAAGCAGTTTGCTTTATTCCCAGAAGAAGCACTGTGTATAGAGATTGTTACATAAAACAGATTGTGAATGAGGAAGCGGACTGATCTGATCAAGCTCACTGCAGAGCTTGGCAGTTGATGGTAGAACAGCTTTTTCCCTCCTCCAAAACAGTCACTGTATAACGTACTCTACTCACTGGCTTGAGTATGCAAAGGGAGGCCAAGACAAAGCAAAAACAATCCCAAATTTCACTCGCTCTGCCAGCAGCGTGTCACGATTTTGTATGGGTTACAATGCTGAAAAGAGCCAGTTACAAACCTCATCTTGTTACATGTTAAATATAAAAGAAGACTTAAAACGGCACCCTTTGGTTTCCATTTAAATTTGTCCACCAGCAAATGACCCACACAAAATAAAGTACACTAACAATGGGGAATGGATTGTGAAAGCAATTCCTATTTTTCTCTGTCTGGAACACAAAATGCCAAAAAAGAAAAAAGGAATTTGAATGGTAATGATTTGCCTAACATCTTTATCTTTCATATTCAAGCAAAATTTGTATTGAGACAGACTGTAAAAGTAACAGGAACTGATGGAGGTTGCACTTACCTGACTAGATCCATCTTGACTTACACAGGCTGTTGGTGCAAAGCTAATTAGACATGGTCTGCTTATCTTTGAAGCATTTCAGGAAAAACCTTTATTGAAGAAGAAAATAATGTGCCACAATAAAGCTGCTGAACAGTATTTAACTTGTTTGCTCTTTTTCTACCACAGAAAAGAAAATCTGGGTCTTCATAACTTCTTATGGCACCATTTGGTATTAATGTTGATCTTAAAAAAAAGGAGAATAGCACATTTTGTTTGCATAGAAAACACTGGAGAGGACATGAACTTTTGTTTAAACCTTTAACTGTTTCCTTACGAGTCATTTTTGTCTATTCAGAAAACACAGCATACTTCAGCGCTTGAATCTTAATATACACAAGCTGTTACCACATGATTAAACAAGGGTGAAAACATAAGAAAATCAATCAAATAGGAAATAAAACAGACTAAATAAATTAGGACGATGACATTAAAATGCTACTTACAATACATACATTGCTGGGCTTATTATATTGTGATCTATGTCTCTGAAAGTCAAACAGTGCAGCTCCACCTGCCACGATATGTGAACTATATATAGAATATGTGTAAAAGTATAAATAGATGGAATATTTTTAATAAATAATGTTGTACATATGTAATATACAGACACTATGCAGTTATAATTCTCTTATGAAGAGTATTTATTAGAAATAGGAGATAATCTTAAGATCTGATAATATAAAAGAACACTAAGGAAATTAGTAGTAATGCATCAATATATAATAATAGGGGAGAAGGGGTTAAGTTGTGCCAGTGGATAAAATGAGCCACCCCTTGTATCTAGGTAACCAAAAACAAAAGTAATCATGTGACCACAAAAAAGGAAGACTATACTTCTCAGTACTCAATCTGTCTTGGACTCGAGCACATGGAGAGAGTGGTAAGCAAACCAAGCAATAAAAGTGATTTTTGTCATCCCAAGTGAATTCTTCATGATACTAAAGTTTTCAGTTTTATAGCTTTATTTAAAAAGAAAGGTTTTATTATATGGTAATTTAAGATAGGTTAAGCTTAAACTTAACATAATTGTGGATCTGAGCCACTGTGTGAAACCAGTTTTTCAAAATGGAGGCTACGTGCCAATGATGTTGGGGCAAGTTGAGGCTCAATATACCCCGGAAGGTTTATGTAGGCTTTGTGCCTAGTAACCTGTGTATTTAAATGCTCTTTGCCAATATTCTACAAATATGAACAAAATGGCACGGCAGTACAAAAGAAAGACAGTTAGAAGCTCAGCATCCTTAGATGATCTAAAAAGAGCAGTAAGGCAAGTGTCGGGGGGAGGTCCATTCGGTCTGGAGCACAGGACTACGAGACAGACAGAATGACACTGACGAGGTATATCAGCAGAAAACGTAAAGGAGAAAACCCAAGAACTGGTTATGCCAGACTAGAAAAAGCTCATCAGATTTTTGATAACGTGGAGTCTGAAGCTCATACATAGATTCTTTCTGTAACTAACATACAAAGATCACAGTTTATTCTTTACTGAAAATGTTTGGGTAACATGTTGAACAGTAGGATGCAAACATATAGTGTTACTTAAAAGTATGAATTTTTACATTTGTTTACTTGAAGGCATTAATAAAGTTCAAAATTATGTCAAGACTGTTTTACCCCTAGAGCGCTCAATTTACCCCATCCCCATACTCATTTTACTCCTACCTTGGGGCAAGCTGTGCCAAAGGACTAACTATATTTGACAAGTCATTGTTCTAAAGCACCAACAACCTGGTGTTTATATAATAATATTATTTGAAACAAATGCACTTTTATTTTGCAGCAAAATCATCAGATGTGAAAAGTGGCTGATGTTACCCCTTTTCCTCCTATAGATATAATAAGGCAATGTTGGATGCATCACTCTCTAGTGATCGTACCGATGGTGGGGAGATCAGGATAGGGGTGGGTGGAGAGGCTCATTGTCTCCTCATGTTGTTCTTGTTTTCAATAAGTCATATATAGACTTGCCCTACTAAACCACTGACATCACAAAAACACAGCCAGTTGATCCAGTGGCTATTCAATTGGCTGTAGTCCGAAGGTGGAATGCATATGCCACTGACCCAAATCCTGTCAGGCCTTGTAAGGGTGTTCAAAGACAAAACAGATGTCTTACACTAACGTGAAAAATCACTGAGCAGGTTAAGTTACAGTCCACTCTGACTAAACTGGAAAAATAAACTAACTACCCACCTTGTTAAGAGATAATAAGTGAGGGATTACTGCCAGATAACTTGAAAAGGACAAGCACAACAAAAAAGTATTCAGTTTACAACACAACCATTGGCTGCCACTGTGCCCCCTTTGGATATCCACCCTTGGATCAGAAGCAGAGTTATTAGTCATGGTCTTATCCAATCAGCCATCCTTAATGCTTTTGCTACTGGGCACTACTCTGGAGAGGAAAGATTGTCTTTTATTGTCAGTTTGATTTCAAACTGGAGATTAGTCTTATTCTTTCAGTTGCTCGTGGCACAGACCTATGTGTGTTTGTTTGTGTCTAATA
Source organism: Paratilapia polleni (assembly GCA_015106735.1). Taxonomy (NCBI): domain Eukaryota; kingdom Metazoa; phylum Chordata; class Actinopteri; order Cichliformes; family Cichlidae; genus Paratilapia; species Paratilapia polleni. The sequence continues at coordinate 53,037 of VUQI01000003.1, read as the reverse complement.
ATGTTTGCATTTGAGCATCCAAACATCTGTGCCACCATTATTGACTCAAGCAAACATTAATGAGACATGTTAGTTTCAAATATTAACAAGATAATCTACCCTAAAATAGCTTTCACGTGTTGTACATATGAAGAACGATATCAGTCAGATTATAGAGGTGGACACAACTCAAAGGTAAAATCTGGTAGCTACTCAGTGATTGTGTCTGGGATATAGAGACAACACAGCATATCTTTAAAATAATGTGTGTTTTTTTGGGGGGGGAATCTGGGGGATTTGTGTTTAAAACCTGGCACATCTTTAGATTTCATGTAATAATAATTTACTTAGGACGACAAACATACACAAAGAATTATTCACCATTTAATCACCACAGTAATGGAAAATTACAAAGTTATATTGCTTTAACAATTTTAGTTAAAAAACAGCTGTAAACTAAAATATCTTGGGTAGCTGGGTAACAAGCTTTGAACACAAAACTGACAGATGTACCACCTTGATATGTCAGCAAAGAGTTGCTGTTTAACACAAACAGAGCAACATTATAATTCATTTGGATTTTTGTTTTCTGAGCTGTGTCTCTAAACTTTTTTAGTCTCTACTAACTCCTGAGGAAAATATCCAGACCCAGTTTGTACTATTCATGTATTGACACTGGGGGCAGTTATTTAACATGTTTGAATCAGTTTACAGCTGTTGTAGGGGGTGTCTCCAAAATCTCCAAAAACCTTCCTAACCATCTGGATTAAAAAATAATCCAGTCCACTGAATGACAAAAAGAGATTTCCCAAGCTAAGCCTATGTATGTGAATCAAAACAAAGAGGGCAACACCGTGGCTAAGATAGAAAGCAGAGTGGCAACATGGTAGATGTGTTCATACAGTTAGAAGTGTCTGACCATTATGTAAGCATTGTCAGAACAGCCAGAGAAGCTGGCAGTTACCACTGTGAATAGAATATATGCTGCTAAGCTAATGCAGAAATGCATAAAACAGGGCTAGAAAACATCCAGCTGAGTTTCTTTGGTGAAATTAGATGTTTGCTGCAGCTGGAAAAAAATATGAGAACAGTGAGAGTGAATCGAAACAGTAAAATGAGGCCAGAGAGTAAAAACAATAAGCTAAAAGATGCTAAAGCTGCAACGTGGAGTGATCATTTAATATCAGAGTTCCCAAGAGAGACCAGTCTCACAAGAAACAGAGTAATTTGAGATTTCTACGATTCAAATATTGATAATAGCCCTGTGTGTGTGTGTCTGTGTGTGCTATAAACCCCAGTAGGCTTACCCCTCTAAGAATCTTTCTATTTATTTATATGAAACTGTTTTATGCATATGGAAAGCAGTGTCACTCTCTAAACTGAACAAAGGCCCCAAGAGCAGCTGAAAGCTACAGAACAATTTTAGTAAATGGGCTTTGATTTAGGCATTTTGTGTTAAACTACAACGTCTGCACAGAATGAACATGGAGATCGAAATATCTTCGTGAAACAGAAAGAGTCTGACAAATGCATCGACAATTTAATGTTTTATAACACAGTGTAAAGGTGTTTTGAGTAATCATTGAATACATTTACAACTGGATAAAAATGGTTCATTGACACGGCTTTTTAAGTGTTGAAAATGTGTACCTGCATTGGCCTTTAAAGTCTCCTTTACAATGAGTGAGCCACACAATGACAAATAAAGAAGCGTCATCCATCTGGGAGTGGACAAAAGAGCGATGAAAAAGAGGAAAAGGAGGAAAAATGCAAGACAGTGGAGGGCGAAGCAGATAATAACGACTAAATATAATGCTAAATAACTAAAATGCCAAATAATTAACTTTAAACTCTACCCAGAAAATCACTGGCTGCACACTGCCCTCTTTGGAGGAACTTTTCAGCTCTCAGTGCCTCAGCAGAGCTGCAAGAATCATGAAAGACCCTTCCCACCCTGGACATTCCCTGTTTAAGTTACTGCCCTCTGGCAGACCATTCAGATCCATCCCATCACGAACAAAGAGATTTAAGAACAGCTTCTATCCCCGAGCCATACGAGAACTGAACACTGAAACACGTAACTTGACTGACCAGCACAGCAGTAGTCACCTCTGCATTACAAAGTACATGTTCCAATGTGCAATACACCCAAGTGCAATAACTCAGCTGCTCTATTGTATTGTATTGTTACATTGTATTGTTTTGTATTTATTATATATTAGAATTGTGTCTGTTACATGCACAGGATTGCTACTAGGTGCGATGACAATAAAGGAATCTATCTATCTATCTATCTAAATGCTGCTAGTCTAGCCTTAAATGTGGGGGAGAGACACTTGAATAATGTAACTTCCACTAGCATCACATTATTTCTTTTGTTAACTTTGAAGTTTAACATTAGATAACTTAGCTGGCAGAGCAGCCTAGTGTGTATCTAGCTCAGCTGGCTGTGAGTGACCCAGTCATAACATAGTGGTGATGAATGCTGGCTGGAGGCCCCCCCTTTGAATCTTTGCCTTGGGCCTTAACAGACTCTAGAATCGCCACTGCACCCATCTAACTTGGATGAAGCACCTGTAAGTCAATTAGTCGATCAACTGAAAATAATTTATAATCAGTTTATTATGTGAGTCGTTTTTCTAGCAAGAAATCTGGCTCCAGCTGCCCAAATATAAAGATTTATTCCTTGTCTTTTGTTTGTTTTTGTTTTTAATGATAGAAAACGAATTGTTTTCTTTATTGCAGTGCTAATACATTACCGAAAGTGCCTCTTTGTCGTTTGCTTTTATCAAATTTAAAGAACTGAAAATTAAAGCAATCAGCAGATTAATCAGTGATGATAATGATTATGGTTGTTTCAATAGACCAACTTTATAAAGTGCCACCTGATAGCATCATCATTCAGATTTCAATCAAAGCTCAGGCCTACAGTCTTGTGTTTGGATGAATTTTTCCTTTAAACTCCCTCTTCTCTCTCCTTGAATCATCGAAGAGCATCACTCCTCACAAACGGAAAGAATAGACACCCTAACACACGCACGCACTCATGTTGCCTCTCTGCGCTTAATGATTCATCAGCCACCGTTTGCTCATGAAACCGTGATTTCGGGTCCGATGAGTTCATTTTCGGAGCTGGGTGTTTTGTCGTGGGCCCTCGGATGCCCCCACCCCCACCTCTCTCATCCCGCGTCTCGACGGACCAAACGCTGCTGCAGCAGCATCACCGGCAGCCTCCAAACTGCGTTTTCCCTGCCGCGATGGATCCCTGTGTAAACCGGTGAGCTGCTGTCAGAGAGACACCGCTGTAGCTGCTGCGGGAAGGACCGACACGCAATGACCACAGAGAAATGGTGCCATAGGCTACATCTAAGAGATAAAGAAAGACAATTTTATTTCTAGCGATGTTATAGGATCGTCTTGTTTACCTTCCCGACAGATAAGCAGCCGGGTGGCAGCGATGTTACGGCATGTAAGAGCTGGATAACTATTCCTGTGTGACCGACACCCATCTGCAGCTGATTACAGTAAAATGAAAAAGGTAAGCTTGTTGACACGTTCGGGATTTACATCGGGCGTTGCGGGTTTCAGTCAAAAAAAAGAAGAAAAAAAACTGACGGCTCAATGGGAGCTCGTCAGGCTGCATTGTTGCATCGTCAATCCCCTTCTTCTTGAGTTGAAATTGGCGATTTGGTTGTTTGGAATAGGTCGCTCTTCACCTGTCAAAATATGAGTCTGTTTGAAGCTGAAAGATGCCTGTAAGTAACTTAACATAAATCAATGTAAATATCACGTCAGCAGCATGATTTATTGTGAATTTAACGGTTGTTCACCTCAGGATGCCTGGACTACCTGGCTTCAGGCTGCCAAAGCCAAAGTCAGTTTATCCTGTAAGACAGTGGTACCTGAAATCGTTTTTCACTCTTATGCGCATGATCTGTGTTTGTCAAAGTTATCAAATCTTTGCTTTCATCATTTCTGCAGGGAGAAACAGCCACTCAATTCAGAGTTTGGAAAGGGAAAAGCACGTCTTTTGAGAACAATTAGGTGAATCTCTGTTAGCTTTTAACTCTGTGTAGATTTTGAATTAATCAGCACTAAATTATATATTTTTTGCACTTGGTTGCATGCCTTTTTTCTTTTTTTTTTGAGTGGAAATAAAACCACATACCAGCAGCAAAATCTCAGACTATCCCACAGTTTCATCATTCTCATTGCTAAAATATTGCAGTTTTTGGTATCCAGTATGTGAAAGACATATTTCTGAGGGGCCCTGTCCTCTGGAGGGAGCAGGAGCTGCCTGCTGAATTTTTGTGTGGATGGAAACAAGCTCTCTTCTCCCCGTGAAGCTGAAGATAAGTCCACGGGGGATGATCGATAGCCAGTTTGTATCAAGGCCTGTGTTTCAGCTGTCATTGTCGAACAGTGGTCTCTACAATTAAAAGCCCATTTTGTTAGTGAAAGGCTGATTAATAATTCATCCGCAGCTCAATGGAGCCACAAATCTGTGGATGGCACAGTGAGGGATGTCAGTGTAGCAGTGTAGTGCTGGCCAGGCTGGAAGGTTTACACATCACAGTATAGGCTGGATGGTAAATACACACTTTTCTGTTTGCTGACTTTTAAATGTGTACTGGATTGTTTGCTCAAGCAGAAAACTAAAAGCATACACACTCACTGTTGAACAGTACAAACAGAGCAGCTCTGGGTACCCAGTGTCAAACAGCTCTGTTGGTGGTGGACTGTAGCCTCTCGCTATGGTGTCAATGTCATATCTGCTGCCAGGGAGCCAACAGCCATGATGATACTGTACCACTGAGATTGAAGGAAACCCAGCTGGCTCCAGTCCAGGATGGTGGGTGTTTTAAAAACGGGCTTAGTCAGGGCTACTGCAGGGAGTGATTAGAAAAGATAGCGTACAGTATCACACACATCAGTATGACGTCAACAGGACACAGAGAATTAAAAGTATTTTCACACCAGGACCCCGAGGAATCCTGTGACAACTGAACTAGAGCTCCACAATCCATCACACTGAACCCATTAAGTGAATATTTAGACAGCTGTCATACAAACTGTCCAGACATTGTTTTTTGTTTTAATCTGAAAAGATCTGAAAGACGCGTATTTGTAGGTCTCAGTGGAAGAATGTATTTAAGTACATGTAGTAGAGTATAATCTTGAGTACAACTTGTGTGCTACATGAGTGCTTCCATTTTATGTTATGTAACATTTCTACTCACCCACATTTCAGTAGGAAACATTGTACTTTTTACTCCACTACATTTATTCAGTGGTGCAGGAAGTGCTCAAATCTGTTATTCAAGTTAAAGGAGCAATGCTGCAGTTTAGAAATACTCTTTCCTATTACTAAAAATGGCTGTTTTCAGAATAATATGAATTATATTATTAGACAAATCTTTGATGCATTATTGGGTCAATATCACCTTAAATGGACTGTTCACTCCAAAATCAGATAAAAATATTCTTCTTTTGGCCCGCAGTGCTATTTATCCATTTATACGTTTCGGTTTGAGAGATATCTGCTGTAGAAATGTTTACATTCTCTTGAAAAAATCTCGATCAAAAAATCCACAAATATGAGCAGTTTTATCTGTCCATTCAGGTCACCTTTCACAATCAAGCCCTGACCAGTGGATGCGGAACTGAGGAACAGTGCAAATTTGAGATGTTGACGAGTACTTCCTTAGTTAATCACTGTAAAGACCAATACATCATACCGATGCAAACTGTCTAGTACAAGCATCAGTAATTGCAGGGCCTAATTACGTTCAGCAGGTGCAAAGAAACATTGGAGCTCATTTGGAGTTTATTAATTTGTTTGTTTTTTGTCTCTGTTTTCGGTCTCTACCTGCTTATGGGGGGAACAATAGGCTATGTACCTGCTAAATGCTCCACTGTGTTCCCCCAGCTAGTTTTTTTTAAAAATTTATTTATTTATTTTAGCTGAAAAGATCTGTCTGCTGTGGCTATAATTGTCTACAAGAGTGGTGGGAGTGAATCAAAAGAGTAAAGTTGTGGACATCTCACTGTAGGGCTTCATAAAACACAGGGAACCTGCGGATTGAGCTGATCTCTTCAATACTACGATTGACTCCTTTCAAAACGTCAAATTTGCTGTTGTCTGGCACATTATTATATAAGATTGATTAAATCTCTTCGATTAAGATTTTAAATGCTGTACTTTCACTTGCAATGGCATGTTTTTACCCTGTTGAATTGGCTGCTGAAGTAAAAGATTTGAATTCTTTCCCTACCTGTGCTCATAACAGCTAAAACTCTAAGAATTTTCTTCTTGTTTTAGCAAAGAAAGCACCGGTGTTAAAATCTTGTCTGTCTCACCTACTGTTCATAAGGTTTCCCGAAGTATGGCTGGCTATGCCGGTCATTACCTGTATCATGAGAAGAGAAAGAAATGTCACACAGTATTGGCCTAAATAGCATTTCATTGCACAAGCACAACAGCCTCTGAACCCCACTCACCTCGATTATTTTTCTTGCTTCTTATTCTGGCTCCTTTTTTTATCAATTTGGCTGGATTTCCTCCTCTCCTGTCTCTGCAATATCAGCTGTATGTGGTGGGAGTAAGGTCAGATGACAAACACAACAAGTTAATTACAATATAGCAGCTTCACCAGCCTTTCGTGTCACTTATCACGCTATGTTATATTGACTGATGTAGCGCTATAACCAGTATCCGTATGGTTTACTGAATTTATTATGTCTGTTGCTGTATAAAACTAATGTTCCTAATGTTAAAACTAACGGGTAGTCTGTCAGTTCTATTTATTCCCACTGTTTAAAGAATTTGTTGCATTTACCAGTGTTCTCATACTTTCATTTGTCATTATAATGGCACAAATGAAATTCATGAGTGGTCCAGTGGCCTATTTCAGCATGGCAACTCCACCCATAAACCATAACTGATTTAACTTTGGCTGATGTTCCCTTCAAAGTCAACTTCTCATTCACATCTGGACTGCTTTGAACACGGATGCTATTTTTAGATCACTCAGTGGAGGTCCCATTATGTCGTCTTGCACTTTTGCATCTGTGATGTGCGTTGGGTCTCCTCCAGTGTGTCAAAATGACATTTGTTCAATTTGAATTTCATTTTGAGGAACAGAGTGAAGTCTCAGGGAGGCAAATCTGGTGAGTAGGGTGGATGGTGTGTGAAGGTTGTATTGATGTGGCCAAAAGACTCCTTCTCCTTTCAATGCATATGCTATAGCATGATAGAGCCACAGTTCTGGCAAATGTTCTCCCTCAGATGCCTCAGGACAAAACAGTAGAACTCTGCAGTGAAAGTCTCGCCTTTGGAGACAAATTCAACTTGAAATTCTCATGAATCCTTGCCTTTCACCCTATGACAGCTAAGATAGGCTCCAGCCCCCCTCGCAACCCTGAATGAGACAAATGGTGAAGAAGATGGATGGATGGATGGATCTCATAAATTTAAAAAAAAAACAACCAATGACCAAGCTCTTTGTCACACTCCTGACATGACCTGTTTTTATTGGTCTCTGGGGTGGGCAATATAACCTCAAAATTATATCACGATATTTCAAGGAAGTTTGTGATAATGATATTTATGATGATATTAAAAAAAAATGGAACAATGTTTTATTGATGATTGCAGCTTGCAGGCAGCAGTATATGTTAGTGCAAACAAAATGAAGGGCATTTTCCATCCTTCTGTTCCAGTGAGCTACTGTCATTGATGACAGACTACCAAATTCGAAGTGTGAATCTACTGCCTCAAGGTGCCAGCAGTGGCAGCATTATAGTGCAATAGTAGTAACACAGCATAAGTCAAATATAAGAACAAAAGTAGCCTTGGTAGTGTTTTCTCTGGAAATTTTAAGTAAAGGTATAACATTACTGCTTAATATTTAATTTAACAATAACTAAAGTAACTTAGCCTTGTAATGTTTGAGAAGCATGCACAATATTGTCACATAATAAAATTGAAAAATATTTTCTACCTGGGACATGGAGTGCAGCTAGTGAGTGCTCCAGCAATGCTCGGTTGAGGCATTTGTTTACTTTTGGGTTGCACGTCACCAGCTGCTAGCATCTCCTCCTCACGTGCCTTCATAGCGTGGTTGTACTTGGTGTGTTTTTGCCTCAAGTTTGTTGTTTCCACCTTTAGCAGGAACAGTTTTCTTGCATTTTTTGCAAAATGTTGTGCTTCGTTGAAGATTTTTGAAGGAGCTCCCTTTTTAGATACTAATTCGTTCTCGGAGGCTAATATGCGGCTCTTACTGTCAGACATGTCTGGGCTTGTCTTGTTGTGCGTGCTAGGGAACACACAACAACACATGGCATCGCTATATCGTTTATATCCCGATATGACACTTTTTTATCATGCAAAAAATTGATACCAGGGTTGTCCTGGATGGTATGATGTAGCACAGCCCTAGTTTGGTCTTCTGGCCATAGCCAGAGACCCAGCTCTTATCACCAGCGATAATCCTCAACATGTCATGTCAGTTTGACACAGAAGTTGATCTTTTCTCTTTGTACAAGTTTGAGGTCCAATGTGGAATTGCAGTCGCAAAGAACAATAAAGTTAGAACGGGATTTGCAGGAAGCAGTTTAAAAATAGCACCTGTGCTATAAGTAGCCCAGAGGTGATCAAAGAGATGACCTTGATGGGGAGATCAGCCAAAATTAAGTCAGGTATGGTTTTTGATTTTTATGTGTGGAGTCCGAGAAGCATTTCTAGTCATTTTCTTTGTACTTCTGCCACAATACAACACTTGTCTGACAAAATGCTACTGACATGAAACATTTTCTTATTGATACCGCCACTTACCCTGCTAAATATGTTACATTTTCTGTCCTTGGAAATTTTTGTTTTTACTGTTTGGTAAAAATGCAGGGATTCATGAGATCTTCAAGGTGAATTCTGTGTGGAATTTGCATGTTGTCCATGTGCCTATATGGGCTCATCTCCAGGTACTCTGGCTTCCTCCCAAAGTCCAAAGACATGCTTGTTATGTTAATTGGTGATTCGAAATTGGCCATAGGTTTGAATGTGAGTGTGAATGGTGTTCTGTGTCTCTGTTTTGGCTCTGCAATAGACCTGTCCAACCTGTCCAACATCTAACCCACCGCTCGCCTAATGGTAACTGGGATAGACTCCACCCCCCCGGTGATCCTGAATTGGATAAGCAGTTAAGATAATGGATGGGTGGACTTTTTGGTACCATTTTTTGTGTCTAAACTTTTCGCACAAATGGAGCAGAACAGGAAGTTGTTTTTGGCAATGTCAGGGGGTCAGTAGTTCTGCACAAACTGATGGATGGAAATCATTAGGCTGAATTTAACTTAAGTACAAACAGTCCTCACAAAAAACAACAAGAGAGGTTTAGGATAAGAATTCAAAAATTTTCTTAAATGAGACCCATTGTGTTTGCCGCCTGACAGAGAGAATAAATGACATACAGTATTTCAAGCTGTTGTTTCTTTGTATTTACCATAGCAACAAGACACCAGTGTAACTTCAGTTCAGGCAGAAGAATGGCGCTCTCAAGTCAGCCATGTGTATACTTCCTCCTTAACATTGGTGAAGTGTCTTAGTGCTCCATCTGTTCAGCTATTGTCTCATCATCACCCTCTCAAATTTGTTGAGAAAGATGACTCAAATGGAGAGCAAAGATGGCGTTATTTCATCTCCGAGGAGAGTGGCTCATCTCATTCTATATATCCTCAACAGAGAGAGATTTTATGACCTTGGTAATGCTTCTCTCGGTCCATCTCACACAGGAGCCGATGAAGCGGCTGGAGGTGATTAAAGTCTGCCTTCATTGATGGTCTTCTGTGCTGCTGAGTCAGTGACCTTTCCTGCCATTGGGTCACTGTGCTCAAATAGCTCCTCTGCTCTCCTCTCCTCTTGTCTCCTATCCTCTTATCCCCTCTCCTCTTTGCTTCCCTTCTTTCCTCGTCTGTCTAGCAGTTTGTTTCATGCAGCAAAAA
>VUQI01000003.1:0-43039 GCA_015106735.1 Paratilapia polleni | reverse complement strand
TATATAACACAAAAAAAAAAAAAAAAAAAAAAAAAAAAAAAAAAACCCCAAGGGCAAATCAAGAAAAGTGATAAACAGTCCACTTCATCACACCAAAGAACTCTCTTTCCTTCACATTTCAACAGTTTTTTAGCATTCGTCAAATTCAAGTTGAAACATCTCACACTTTCCATTTCTTGCAAGCCCAAAATAGAAACAACTGTTTTACAGTAGGCCCCTGACAAGCATCTTGTTATCTTCCTCCATGTGTCATTTTACAATAAGTCTCTGCCTGGGCTGCTTCGCTCAATGGATCCTCTGACACAGATTTGCATGTTAAGTTCAACTTTTCTCACCAGGGACAATTTATCAGCACACAGCAATTAATGAGTATGTGTCCCCTGGTGATTAATTATGTCTCATGTGTCCAAAGCAGAGAAGATCCCAGCTGGAACAGCTGTTTGTTCATGCCAATGTATTTTTTTGTGGGAGTCCAAAGAAAAACAGTTTTCTTGGGTTTGAACAAACATTTGGTTTGCTTTTTTTCTACACTAGCAGTTTCCAGCCAGATGCAAGTAAAGGCTAACACACAAAGACAATTGACAAACCATGATTGAGAAGCATCTTCTGTGTGAAAGGTAGAAGCAATACTGTAGACAGAAAATGCTACAGGAATATTGCAGGGTGACATTCAAAGCTCAGGGATATTTTGTTTTGCAACTACAAAGAGAATTTCTTCATTTTTCACTTGCATTTCTGGGGCAGCTCTTGGTGATTGTGTCTGTGGGTGGTTTTGTGTATGTAAAAATACTTTTTGGACAAGGACTGAGCTCACGGGGATTCATTGTAATATCCACTGCCCTTGAATCAAAAGTTGGCTTTAATTACTTCTTTGTAAACATAAGAAAACTGGTGTTCAAAACAGATTTTGCCTTTTGGAAACCTGCTTCCCTCCAGCAGGTCCAAACCAAATGCGTAAATTCACTTACATATTCCAGAGAACAGTGGGATAACAAATGCTCTCATACTGACTGTAATGTGTTGCCGGACAAGCATGTGGGAAACTTTGTGGAAAACAAACACAAGCATGCATACAAAATGGTAGGAAAAATTAAACCTTTATTTGTTTCTTGTTGCATTACCCAGGGAAAGATCTATTCCTACCTTAAAATGCCTGCAGGAAGATTTATTTTCTTTAATGCCAAGTTAAATTGATAAAACCATCATTAACTTTCTTTACTAGTATATAATTGTTTGGGCGGAGATATTCATTTTACTGCAAAAGATTGCACAGACAGTGAGTTTAATAGGGAGCCAGAGAGCCTATCTAAGCCCTCTGAAGATTAACACCATGGGTTGTCTGCCTTCTGGCTCTTGCCGCCAATTACATTCACTCAAACTGAGACCTGACCCCGGGTGTGTGCTTGTGTCACAGCTCTGGCCCTCAGCACCATATGGACATGGCATTGCATGTTATCATGTGTGTTGCTAGCACTGCTTCTCATCACCTCACCACAAGATTATTTTGACCTTTTGACATGCATGGCTCCTCTTTATTTCATGCGTACAGCATCAGGGTTCAAGTGTCAATAGAGGTAATTAACACTTCTGACCAAGACTGATCTCTGCAGTAGTTTTTTAACATAATAATTAAGCATGGTTGCTGAAATAAATGCTCCACTGGACTCAAATTTATTCAACGAGATACTAGAGATGAAAATTTATTGCTGACGCTAAACTGGAAATGTTTTGCTTAACTTTTACTAGTGATAATAAGGACAGCCTTTCTTCTGTTAAATTTAGACATATCAGCCCTGTTGCCTATTCTGCAGCAAAGTGTGTTTTTTTTAAGTTGGAATCCTGAACATTTTAGTCCTGCTTAATGTGGTGATACTTGTGGTGACAGCAAACACTTACCCTGAGAGTACACTGGGTGCATGTCTGTGTTGTCACGTCTCAGACGAGGTTTGTTCCATCCTTTGCAGGATTTCAGATTGTACTTGGAGCGTTTCAGAAGCGTTTGGTCTGTAGGAGATTCTCTGCGCTGTTCCTGTTCTGACATCCTGCTCTTCTCATCTGCTGTTTGGGCAAAAATACAAAAGAAGGAAAGCATTTGTTTACACTGCAACCAAAGAAAACAGACAGTATATTGTTTAAGCACAGAAGTCAGTCAAAAATAATTCCAAATGTGATCAGATTTCATGATTTGCATGCACACAGTGCAAGTTGTTTTCCACACAACAGCTGAATGCGGGGAAAGCAGTTGGAGGTGTGCAGCCTCTCGTCTGCAGCTTTTCTAGCAGCTCCGTTCTCTTTCATGACACTCTTTCAAAGATTAGAGTGTACTGATTCATGGACTAATTCCAGAAATAATTTTTGTCTTGTTTTGTAGATTCACTTCTGGTAAATGATCACAGTCATCCTGTTTTTGACAGCTGAGTGCTTTTTAATGTCACACAGGAACAGTGTTTGGTCCACCCTGCAATGCATGATGTAAAGAGAGAGTAACTAATAAGGTTGTTATCAGTGAGATTTAATTGTGGTAGATCACGTGCAGATACTATTATGTTTCCCTTTGGATCCATCTTGCTTAGGTAGGTCATCTTGTTCCAGTGCTGGGAGGGATCATGGACTCTGCCGCTACCAATCAACACTACTATACAAAGAGACTCCCAATAGATACTGAATATTTAAATTCTCTTTCTGTGCATGCCAATTATTACAGCTAAGATTAGGGAAAGATTGGGATTGGCTCCTCTTTCTCAAGGAGGACATCAACCTTTAATATGTTAACATGTCTCCACTGCAAAGGCAGTAACCCAGCAGTATCCAAGTGGTATTAAATTATTTACCCCAAAAAACCTGCACATATAAGAGCTGCACATGAAGGCTGCACACATTGTTCAACTCCCATGCCATGAGTGTACAGAGACAGCATCAAACTCAACAACAGACAGAAAACCTAATATCACTGCAAGTACCATTTGCTGTCCATATTATCTGGAAATGTGTGCACTTTCATTGGCGCGCGCGCACACACACACACACACACACACACTCATTTAAGTGAAGAATTTCAGGAAGGAATACTGTAGCCTTTTGTGCACTGCAGATTAAACTAAGCTCAAACTGGAGACTGGGAAATCACACCGTGGCTTTGCTTTGGCTTAATCCTGCCTGTGCACGGTGTCAAGATTTTGAATAATAACGTTAAGTCACTCCCACAGCTTGAGATAACAGAAAAGTTAGAAAACTGCAGGGATATCGTAACTCAAAGTGCAAAGCCATCAACAGTACAACATGTGACAACCTTGTCAGCTGGAAATCACATTACAGCCTGCTACTAATTTGTTTAGCCAAAAATCTTTTTAGTGGAACATTCCTGTCGACCGAATAATGCATAGAGACAATGTTTTTTTTAATGAAGGCAATTCTGTGTTTTAGCTCCACATGCAAGTCGTAGTTGGATGACGGCGGAAATAACGTGCAGGACTCTGACAGCAGAGAGTGTTTTTTGCATCCTAAATTCCACATGAGGTTCAATTTAGGCAACAAACAATAATTGGCTTGATAATTTATGCTGACCTTTTTCCAACCTAACATCCACAAGGTCACCAGCAAACCACTAAGGGGTTAGGCTGCATTTTAGACACATTCTAACTGAGCATTGTCTCAGAAACTAGAAGATATTGCCTTTCAAATCAACTCTCTTACATCCTTTTTGCCTTCTGTGATTCGATTTGGATATGCCACATAGGTGAAAATTCCATATTAAGGGATAGATGTGAATCTAATCCTAACCCCACCAGCAAACCTAAACAGGTCACTGGTGACCTGGTGGATGTTAAGAGGCACACCCAGTGGTTTGAGTGCCGAAATCTCACCATTAAAGAATCATACTGTTTTATTTTATAAGCTGATATCGAAGGGAAAGGTTATATGATGTCAGTGTGCTGCAGACATGAACATGTGACTTCAGACTTACTCAAGTGCTATTTGCTAGTTATTTGTATTCATAATTTGTTCACGTTCCTTACTTTAGACTACACAGGATTTTGTGTACCCATAGTAATGTAATTATTTTCAGAAACCCGGGCAGGTTCATCAGAGCTTTTTTGCTGAAAACAACTGCCTGTTGCAACAGAAAAATGATGCAATGTGAGCGGAGAGAGTGACGTGAAATGATAACAAATGAGTTAGAGGATATAAAGCTCTGTAGAGAAAGTTTAATTGTAGCTTTGTCATTATAAGATAGCACTTCAGTGATTATGAACGTAATGAGGAAATGTGTTTCTGCTCATTATTTTGATGAAAATTAATCAGGTGGCTTTAGGCTTCTCTAAATACATTTAAATAAATTTCTTTTGCAAATTAGTCATATAATATATCACTTTCCTTTTGTTAATTTATGTGTAAAGCCCTTTCAATTGGTTTTCATGTGTTTACTTATCAGGTTTCTATGTGTTTTGCTGCACTTGTACCTTGTTCACTACTTTCGAAACTTACAACTTACGTTTGGTCTGGAGAGACTTAAACGCACCCACACAGCCCCTTTGCTGTCAGGGCCACAAAGAGTCAAGAACAACATTCAACCTTGCGACATTACACACCCGCATCCCCTCATCCCACACATGCACACACTCACGCAAACTTTGACTATAGCTGGAAGGAGTGATTGTGCGCTGTGTCATCCTCAGCGGTGAGGCAATTTGAAGCCTGTCTCCCTTTTCATAGATAGATACAACACGTCTCCCAGGATTGCTGAACACAAACACACTCCTGATCACGCACCCTCACTATAACCTTGAAGCTGAATAGAACAGTTTACCACATGACACAAGGTGTGTTACTATACTTTTGCTGTATTAGAGCTTTGTTACAGTGAATCAGTGCAATTGGCCTGGATCCTCTTAGTTTATTTACCCCACCTATATACCAAGTTACAACTTTGCCAGTACCAACCCTATAGAAAGTAAAGTGTATTTTCTCAGGTCTACATTCTGTCAGCCTAAAGGTGTTTAAATGTATTATTGTTATATTCTATCACTCTTAATTCCTAAAGGGTATAAATCCTCCTAAACTAAGTTGATACCATATCTAGTGCTCTCTGTTTTATCTTAGTGACTAGAACTGCAAGAGATTTGCATGACAATGTGGTCACGTCTTCACACTACTAAACTTAACAAGGGCATTAGCGCATATGACAGCTGCCCTCATTTCTCTGCGTCACTTTGATATCTATATATTATTTATCATGCATTCATGAGTATTCACACTCATTGCACAAAGTGGGGCTTGTAGCACTCCAAGTCACATGAATAATTGTTAAAACACAGTTATGTGAGATCCTGTCATATTAACACTACATATTCATTATGTCATGACCATCTGTTCATATATAGAGTATAACAGAATATATACAAGATAAGATTAGGAGCAAACACATTATGATCTAGTAGCCTATCGATTGATTATCATGGGCTAATGGACAGCAGTGGTGTGTTTTCACTAATTTCATTAGATTTAGAGAGAAAATGTGTGATGTAATACAGAAACTTGTGTTGCTCTGTCACTGCGGCAGGATTAGCAACACAGGCAAAGAACTGACTTCTGCAATTCCTCTGCTGTCTTGTGTTTGTGTATATCTAAAACTCACAGTCTCCACAGCAGGGTGTCTGAATTGCTTAAATTCATTGAACATGGCTTGACCTCTTGTTTCATTTTCATCCTTGTATGTGGAGCGTCAACTGATGAACAGGTCACCCTGAGGTGTACGCTGCAAATCCCTGTCGTGCTAACTGTAAAAACACCAGGAACAGGCTCCAGCCTCCATCCTTATCCTACTGAGGTTATGTGTCCTTGTTTGTGTTTCTACAGGCAATGCGCCTTCATTGTAAACACCACTGTTGCATAATTCACAGTGGGAGGGAGCCAGCTGTTCCTGAAGACCGGCAGGTAATGGGGCAGCAAGATGCTCCCGAGCCTCACAGGAGGCTGGAGGGCAAATCCTGGATGACTTGGAGATATATTGCAGAACCAGCCTTTCCCAAAGGGATCCCGTCTGGAAGCATGAGTGTGCTGTAGGTCTTGGATAAAGGAGCTCTCCCAGACCTCCTCTTGAATGCTGCACATTTCTGTAGCTTATGCTTACAGAACTGACATCTCAGCATTAGGAAATAACTAATGTCAGAACTCGGATTTGCCACCTGCGTGGAGAACATCTGTCTGTCATCATAAGGCGATCTCACTCCATTAATCTATTGGATGTGCTAATGAATTTCTTGTGGAGAATTGCAAGGATTCCCAAAGGTCATTGTGTGCTGTTATGCTTTACTTCTCGCCTCCATACAATCCTCCATCCTTTAGACATCATTTGTATATCACATAGAAGCACACATTAGCAGTGATGTTATGCAAGCATTGCTTTAATTTCAGCTTTAATTATATATAGCTATACATGTATAGCATGTATAGCTATATATAAACAGATATCTGGATGTGAATATGTTGAATTTGCGGGCAAAGGACTTCTTGCTGCCATAGGTTTTCTGATTTTGTTTGTAGTTTGACTGAAGTCCAAGTAGCGTTGACCAATCAGGTTTGAGCAGGCTTTGGTTGCATGCATGTAAACATCATGGGTGGAGAGCAAATGAGAGATTGCATTTGCTAACATATGGCCTCAAAACCACTGGCTATCATCTGGCGATGGTTTAGTATTTTGTTGGCTTTTTCAGAATTTATCTGCATTTGTAAACAATCACAGACACAAGGAGCAGGAAGTCTTGAACCAGATATCCATTATCTGGCTACAACAGAAGCCTTAAAAAATTAGCAGATGGGTTCCCAAATAGCTACAACTTTTCTACCTCATGTTTTACTCAGCTAAACTCAGCAGTGACAAAGAAGGTCCAAATAAAATTTGCCACATTTGGCCTACCAGAACCTTGTGAAGTGTTTGGAGCACTGCTACAGCTGTGGCAGAGCATAAGTCCTGATGCCTGTCTTTGAAGTGTGACACATTTGCACACTTGCTTTTGGTTATATATAACCTGTTATATATAACCTGTCCCTGATCATCTGAATCAAATGCTAAATATCGCCATACCGATACCCATGTTTTTGTTTTTTTTCTCAGCAAATAGCAGCAGACCTGTTGCTGCACCTTCTCGTCTTGCTGCCACTCTCCCTGTTGTTGCTATAGTCCACAATCTTCATTACCTGCAGCATCTTTGATACCTGCGATACTGACCTAATGTTCTGCAACATTTTGGCATATAGCATCTTTTAACAAATTTATGTGTTAAACTGTATTTAAACTCCACAATCACATTTCAGCCAGTAGAATGCAAGATATTAAATGCATTCAAGACACTTAGTTTATATAATTTAAAAACAATCTGTTCCTTTGGATTGCTGTGTTTCAATTGTAGCAGTTGATTGTAGCTGTACTAAAAATGCTGTTTTTTGGAACCTGATCTCAGTGCATGCTGCTTTAGCATTTGACAGTCGTGTAAAGACTTTTAATACCCCTGATAACTGATGACACTAACTGAAATCTGACTTAGGTTTATGTCTCGTTTGCTGTAGTATAGAAGCAATGACAAATTCATCTCGGTATCAAATCTAGTTTGTTTGACAAAAAAGAAATATGAAAATTTAACTTCGGTAGTCAGTAATCGGATTTCAAAAATGTGAAGCTGAATATTGTAATACAGCAGACAGTCTGTTCTCAGCCTGCAGCTCATTCTTAAACTAATTAACCAACAGTGGTTGCTGTTTCTGCGGTAAGATCGATGTTTGGTCCTTGTTGGGGCTGTTGTGAACATTTAGTGTGCAGTAGTATGTCAAAATGTTTCAAAGGTTGAGAGCTTCAAGATGGAAGAGAAGAGAGCAAATAACTTTCTTCTCTAAATGGTGGTGAGAGGGGGGTTTCCATATGCTCTCTAGAAGCTGTGGGATTGTTTCTGCCTGATCCTTCTGCATACGCTTGGTCACTGCGCTGCGTAGAGTCTCATTAGTATGGATGTCAGCGCCTCTCCTTCAGCTGAACCTGCCATGCCACTACAGTAGTAGAGCTGCCTGCCTGCCGCATTGTCCCTGGATGGCCGATGTGAGGCTGCCAGCTCTGTCTCCTCCCAAGGATGACTGAAATGTGGGCGCGCGTCAGAAGCTGAATGTCATGATTCAATCAAAGAAGATGTCTGTGCTTGGATGTACAGCACAGGAATTCATGTTTCATATGGATGTATAATGAAAAGGGAGCATATAAGAAGCCATTATCACTGCTGAAGGAAAACATAAACTCTGTTTTAGAACAAATAATCACAGCTTAGGGGTTATTAAAAAATTAAGATGCATGGGAAAAGAGTTGTTTAGTGAAACTGATTCAGGCTACAGATCTGCTGTATTTAGGCTGTAATGCAAACATCAAGCCTACCAAGTATTCCTTTGTGGATTTAGGCTGTCATAGTGTCCTCTGTCTCTTGATGTGATCCCTGACTAACTTCATTATGTTGCAATCAGGGCTGTGTTCTTTTAGTCAATAAATATTTCTTTATGATTCTGACTGTATGCTTGGGCATGTTATCATGCTGCAGAATAGATTTGGGACCGATTAGAGGCCTCACTGATTGTACTGCATAAGAGAAAGGGATCTGAAGTGTATTTGTAGCAGCTTTGATTTTACTTGGAAAAAGTTCAGATCGTCTTGGATTTACGTGGTTGACAGCCTGGCTTATTGTTTATTTACTCTGACACTTCTGGCTGTAGCTCTTTCTTCATGCGTCGAAAAATCACAGGTGGTGATGTACAGTACAGCCAAGGACATAACTGACATTGAGAAAAAAAAATGACACTTCCAATACCTCTCTTGAAACAAAACAGATGTTTGTGTGTCAGGCTAAGCTTTTGGACGAGAGAAATGTGTGAAAAGGACACTTCAGCAGCACAAGCAAAGAAGAAACAAATAGTCAAGAACATCTAAAATCAGAGATCACAGATTTAAAAGGTATCAGAGTAAGATGAGTAAGAGTAAGATGTAGAAAATTTGTAGAAATATTGAACGTGGCCCATATAACATTAAGCCAGGATGAAGGAGCTCTGCACAAACAGGAGGGTCTCCCTTAAAAACTCTGGGTGAACGTGTCTTTATAGTTCTTCCTTGCTAAGTGTCATATGAGAAGCTTCATACCTCACTCATGTCACTTGATAGTTAGGTTAGCGTGGCTTAGCTTATCTTCACATAAAGACTGGAAAAAGTAGGAAATATTAGTTCCAAAGGTAGCATGATCTGCCTGTTATCACAGCTACAGTCAGTTTTATTGTAAATTGCTTATTGTATATTGCTGCTAATCAAATGCACTTAATTAAATGGTCATCAAAAAGTGTGACCACCTATAAAAAAGCAGCAACTTGCTGGTCTGGAGTATTCGGGTGTGTGTTAACACAATGCCACAATCATCTCAGGAGTGGACCTCCCAGCAAATTCACCACAATGTCAGACTGTGCAATGCCCAGAGAAACTCCAAAAAACCCAAGAGCTACATCTCGGACTCACCAAGCCTCAGTTAGCCTGTTAAATGTTAAAGTTCATAATAGTACAATTAGAAAAAGACTGAATTAGTATGGCTTGTTTGAAAAGGTTTACGGGAGAAAGCAGCTTCTGTCTAAAACGAACACTTCAACATGGCTAAGGTTTGCAAAGTTGTACCCGAAGAAACCACAAGACTTCTGGAACAATGTCCTTTGGACAGATGAGACCAAAGTGGAGATGTTTGGCCATAATGCACAGTGCCATGTTTAGAGAAAACCAAACACAGCATATCAGTGCAAACACCTCATAATAACTGTCAAGCATGGTGGTGGAGGAATGAAGATTTGGGCTTGTTCTGCAGCCACAGTACCTGGGCACCTTCCAGTCACTGAGTCGACCACAAACTCCTCTGTATACCAAATTATTCTAGTGTCAAATGTGAGGCCATCTGTCTGACTGCTAAAGCTTGGCTGAAATTAGGCCAATGGGACAATGATCCTAAGCGCACCAGCAAATCTGCAACAGAATGGCTGAAAAAGAAAAGATTCAAGGTGTTGCAATGGCCCAGTCAAAGTTTAGACCTCAACCTGATTGAAATGCTGTGGTGAGACCTTAAGAGACCTGTGCAAAACCTCAACGAACTGAAGCAACATAAAGAAGTGGACCAAAATTCCTCCACAACAATATGAGAATATGAGAGACTGAGAAAGTCATACAGAAAACAATTACTTCAAGTTATGTCAAGTTTTTCCTAAAAGTGGTTCTACAAGCTATTGAATCATGTGGCATACTTAGTTTTTCGCAAGACTGCATAGCTCCAGTTTTGGTGAGTGATATTCTATATTTGATTAGTCTGTTAATTCATTAGCAGGTATCTGTGTCTAAACACCCATAAAGTCTATGGATACACATTGGAAAACAAGCTAGAGTGAGCTGACAGCTTAGCACTCCATCCTTTCATCTAATATGGTCACTTTTGGGCTTCAAAATGGGTGTTCACAAACCACAGGCTGATGTCACAGTGGCTATTTTTGTCTGTTAGTCTGTGCTTGAAATGTACTTGTTCCAAAGGACTTGAGTCTTGACTTGGACTTCATAACCAAACTTTAAAGCTTGCACACACAACGTGGGACCTCAGCCTCAGCCTGGTGGGCTTTTGAGTCTTTTTTATTTTCTTGTCCCAGTGTTCAAGCCATTAAAGCAAAGTGATGTTTATACTGGTCATGAATGACAGGAAGGAATGATTGTATAAGTATAAAAAAGACCTGAGTGGAGCGATGTTTATGTATTCCTTGTCTGTGCACCCACAGCCATTGTCCTTTGTCCCACCTCGAGGCCAGAGGATAAATTCTCCTCTCACTTCCTGCTGCTCTGTCATCACTCCTGGCCTTCATTCAATCAGTGTGACAATAAGATGAAACTGCACTGCCTTTACAAAGTCACCTGATTATGCAATATTCTGTTTATAGCCTTCACAGTGTCACCTCATCTATTCACATACTGCCATGCTTCAAAACGCTTCCAGAAACCATAGATGAAACTTGTTATTATTAGAGCTGTACTTTGAGGTCCATTGATGTAGGCTAATATTACATAAATTGGTAGACAATGCTGCGCTTTGTTGAGCTGTGATTGCACCAGGGTCCTGCTGTGTGTGCTTTGCCATTTCCCACTAAATCTAACTTTAAGACATTGCATTTCAGTCGTCATGGTTTCTTAGCTTCCCCTCGCACCTGCTGTATGTAACGCACGCCACAGGAGTGAGAGTTTTTCCAGGCATGACTCAGAGATGGTGACACCCCCCCACTTTTGTTTCTCATGTGCTCACAGTAAGACATATTGACATGTTGTCTCAGTCTTTTTGATAATGCATTTGGTCCTGCTAGATAAGAGGCCCATACATCAAGCTGTCACAGGTCTGTCGAGCAGCAGTTTCACCTCATCACTTATATTCTCTCTGTCATTCTGTACACTTTGTCTGCGGTACTCCCACACGTTTCTGTTTACCTACTTTTATTTTTCACTCTCTTCTGGAAGCTTTTAGGCCTAAAATATCCTTTTGCATTATTTCCTCCTTGTATCTGCCTTTATTAGTGTCCATTCCTTTCTTTTAAAGGGACAGTTCAACTCAAAATCAAATTCACATATTTTTCCACTGGCCTGTAGTGATAGTAATCCATCTCGATTGCTTTGGTGTGAGTTGGCCAGATTTGGAGATATTGGCTGTGTCTTCCTTCTCTTGAGTGTAATTGAACCAGATGTCAAGATGGCACTTTGATTGTGGTGCTTAAAGCACCAAAAAAACTCAGCAGGAATGTCTCCTTCCAAAATTCATGACCCGGTTTCTTAATAAAAAACAAAAAAGTAGATAAATAAACCAAAAACCCCACAAAGCTGGATGTATAAAGTACTTTCTTTTGACTACACTGAAGAAGAGTCGAGCTAGTTCACATTACAGCTAAACTGTAATGTTATCTGTCAATGGGTAGATTGATTCTTAGATTGAGAAGAGGTTTACCAGTATAGTTGTTCGGTAACAAAGAAAAAAGTTATTATTATTCATATAACCAGTTATATGAAACTGGTTATAAGAGGATTTGTGGATTTTTTTAGATATATTTTTTGGTGATTTGAACACAGCAAGGCAAGTGCCATATGGTTTCATTATGTTCAAGAGAAGACAGACACCTCTACAGCCGATATGTCCAAAGCTGGGCATAAAAAGCACTAGGGGCCAGAGGTAAAATATGTAAATTTGATTTTGAGGTGAACCGACTCGCTAACGGTCCTTCCATTCTGGCACAAAGTATGTTTGACTCAGAATTTCTCCTTTTCCTCTTTCCTCATTTTACCATATCTGTTAATGTGGTTTTTCATAAACAAAAAGTAATGCTTCGTCCTCGCCTCGCTGGGAGCAAGAAGATCTGGAAAACATAAACAACTGATGGAAAATGTATTTAAAAATTAGGAAGGCTTGGATTTGAAATTAGAGGTGTGAGCAGCTCCTGAGGGTAAACAGGGCAGAACAGGCTCATTTATCACAAACCAAAGCCTTAAAGGCAGAGCTCAGCTGAACAGGTGAGAGGAAGTGACAGCTAAACCGATGAGGGCTGAGGTATATGCAGGAGCTCATTGGTGGTTTTAGTAATTATTTCTGTTCATATCCTTGACAGTCTTTCATTGATTTAAATTATGCTGCCAGTCCTGTTGCTGATGAAAATCAACGCAGTGAAAAATCAACACGGTGGGGAAAGGCACACATCAGTCTCTTTAGCTAAACCCAACCAGTGAATGTCCAGTAACAAGCCACTCCAGCACAAAATAGACCCACCGCCATTCTGTCAAATTGCTGTCTCAGAGATACGGTCATGTTGTCCTTGGGTGACACACTGGTCTCAGCAGGGGTCTTGCACCCAATTTCTCACATATGGGTGCCTGAAGAGTCTGAGATGTAGCTCATGGGTTTTTTTGTTTGCAATTTCTGAGCAAGGTCTGTCCTTGGTGAATTTGCTGGGACATTCACTCCTCGGAAGGTTGTGGCATGGTGTTAACACAAACCTGAATGCTCCAGACCACCAAACTGCCAAAACCTCTGCTTTTATAGAGGTGCTCTCACACTTGCTGATGATCAGTTAATCAAGTGCAATTGAATATCAGCATCTGGCTCCTGCTTACCTTCTTAATTCCTATGGAGCCAGTAAGGGTGTACTTAGTTTTTCATGGGACTGCATAGAGTCCTATGAAAACTTTCATTTTCAAATGACTGTAGCTGTCATCCCAAAAATCCAATACTGATGTTTTCAAGCTGGAAATGAGAAAAATGCTTTTGTCTTTCACAGACTGTGACATTCCCATTTTTCAAAAGATGATACATCTGCCACTGTTAGCACTCTCAGCTGTATCTGCAAACCTACACCCTGATTTAGCTCCAGTAAGTCTTCTATTTTAATTAGACCTCACTATAGAAAAATGCACGTGAATAAACTCCAAAACGAATAATAGTCGGTTCTTTAGCGAGTTTTTTTTTTTTTCAGGACAAATCCTCTATTGATTGAGCCCGCTTTGTTCTGAGACCAAGGCCTTTCCTCCAGCTCAAAATGTGGTCAGGATTTTCATTCAACATTTCAAAGCATTCTCAGGGCACTCTGGCACCCAAAATGCTGATCCCTGGTTCTGAGTGATGTATCCTTGAACAAAAAAAACTGTAACTTTTGCATTATTTATGTGCTTGGTGTTTGGTATGCTAATAGCGAACATTTTTTTTTTTATTCCCCCCATGACATACAGCTGCTCTCATCCTGGTGGTACACAATCCCAGCTGACCAAGACCATCAGTGACACTGTCAAGGGAGAAAGGGCAACTTCTTTTCTGTGCTGTTAGTTAAACTTTCAGTTGCAATTTGAATAAAACACCAGAAGTCACCTTGTAAAGACAGTTTTATAGTTTTAAAAGTCTTTTTGAGATTATAGCTTAATTCAGCTGACAGCCTAAAATATTTTTATGCTATGTTGTTTCTCCCTGTTTTATTAATTTACTATCAGAACAGCTTAACGGAGTAACCCCTTTATCTTATCAGCCACCACAAATCCCATATTTTATCACTTCATGTATCATCCTCTGTATCCAGCAAATCTGCTCATCAGCAGGAACCACTGCAGAATATACATAAATTTTAAATTTTCCTCAGAAGCAAGGCTGAATCATTACCCTCTAACAAACTAGCTGCCTAACTAGCTGACTCACAACAGGTTTTTTGATGTGACCAACGGGTAGTGGTGATGTAAGAAATAATTCCAGGAAGTCATTCTGGAGTTTGTGAATCATAAAGCACCCTTTTTCTTACTCTGTATGCTGTAAATGTTTAAAAAAACTTCAGGACAGTACTGCTAGTTAAACATACAAATAAATACTGTATGTGTATACATTCACCGGCTACTTTGTTAGGGACACCTGTTCAGCTGCTCGTTAACACAAATATCTAATTAGCCAATCACATGGCTGCAACTCAATGCATCTATGCACGCAGACATGGTTGAGACAACCTGCTGAAGTTCAAACTATTTATCAGAATGGGGAAGAAAGGTGATTTAAGGTGGCATGGTTGTTGGTGCCAGACGGGCTGGTCTGAGTATTTCAGAAACTGCTGGGATTTTTCCACACAACCATATCTAGGGTTTACAGAGAATGGTCCGAAAAAGAGAAAATATCCAGTGAGCAGCAGTTCTCTGGGTGAAAATGCCTTGTTGATGCCAGAGGTCAGAGGAGAATGGCTGGACTACTTTGAGCTGGTAGGAAGGCAACAGTAACTCAAATAACCACTCATTACAACTATGGTATGCAGAAGAGCATCTCTGAATGCAGATGGGAATGAATGAAGCAGATGGGCTACAGCAAGCAGAAGACCACGCCGGGTGCCACTCCTGTCAGGTAAGAACAGGACACCGAGGCTACAATTTACACAGGACCACCAAAATTGGACAATAGAAGATTGGGAAAAACATTGCCTGCTTTGATAAGTCTCAATTTCTGCTTCGACATTTGGATGGTAGGGTCAGAATTAGGGATAATCAACATGAAAGGATGGAGCCATCCTACCTTTTATCAGAGTTTCAGGCTACTAGTGATGGTGTGATGGTGTGGGGGATATATTCTTGGCACACTTTGGGTCCCTTTGTACAAACTGATCATCATTTAAACACCACAGCCTTCCTGAGTACTGTTGCTGGCCATGTCCATCCCTTTATGACCACAGTGTACCCATCTTTGATGGCTGCTTCCAGCAGGATAATGTGCCATGTCACAAAGCTCAGATTATCTCAAACTGTTTTCTTGAACATGACAATGAGTTGACTGTACTCAGCTGAGAAAACTGCAGCAACTGCATGATACTATCGTGTCAACATGGGCCCAAATCTCTGAGGAACGTTTCCAGCACCTTGTTGAACCAATGCCATGAAGAAATAAGGCAGTTCTGAAGGCATAAAGGCATCCAACCCAGTACTAGCACAGGGTACCTAATAAAGTGTCCGGTGAGTGTAGTTGAGTTCAGTAACATAAGAACAGAAAACAAACATCTATACTTTGAGTGGTGTAAGGGGTTAACAGGCCAGCTAGTGTGAGCTGCCATAATCAATAAATACAATATGTCGGATAACAAAAGGCAGCCTCACCATTGAAGGGCCTTGTATCAACAGTAATAAATAGTTCATCTGAATGCAACCACATTTATATTTTATTTCGTTTCAGTTTTTTCATATGAATGTTTTCAGATGTTTATTCCTCCACAATACAGAAAACATGCACAAAAGGACATTAATAAATAATAAAACAGAAGCACATTCAGTCACTAGAAGCAAAATTGGCCCATTCTCTGTATTCTGTAAAAGGGAGCTGCAAACATGGCTGAAGACCAAATGTGGTATAACTACAGTAACAATAGCTGTCAGATTATTGGTTTAAGCCAATGCCACTTTGAGATTTGAGCACACAGCTATTTCCTTTTCTTTGATTATTGCTATTAGAGAAATAATAATGGTTTCTCATTATTCTTTATTTTGTAATCCCCTCAATATCAAATCTCACTTTAAGCTCATCAAAGCCCAGCAGTGCCCCTATGTGGTCTTAATGTCAGGCAACAATGCCAAATCCTGTAAAAAAAAAAAAAAAAAAAAATAGGACTAACTAATTGAATCCCTTGAGTGTAGTGCTTACTTTTGGTCTGCCATAAAACGAAAGAGGTTTATCATTAACCTTACCACATTTCAGTCACACAGTGAGTCATTTAGATCTATTTCAGTCAAGAAATCCCTGAAAGATAAGTCTAAAAAATTATGTGTTATACACTGTGTGTGTGTTAACAGTCTTAATATTGTTTGACATCACAAATGAAACCACTTTTTTTTTTAAGACACAATGCTGTCTCAGCACATTTTATGGTTACTTTTAACCTTTAACCCTTAAACCCCTTAAACCTTAAAAATCCATAACATAATCATAAATATCCTGTGTAAGGATTGTGAATAGTGAACGAATAGTGAATACCCTCATCTTTATTAAGTACACCTTGCTTGTATTAAGTTTGACCCCATTTTGCCTTCAGAACTGCTTTAATTCTTCATGGCAGAGATTCCACAAGGTGCTGGAAACATTCCTCAGAAATTTTGGTCCATATTGACATGATAACATCCCACAGTTGCTGCAGATTTGTCGGCTGCACATCCATGCTGCAAATCTCCCATTCTACCACATCCCAAAGGTGCTCTATTGGATTGAAATCTGGTGACTGTGGAGGCCATTTGAGTACAGTGAACTCACTGTCATGTCAAGAAACCACTTTGATTTGATTTGAGCTTTGTGACATGGTGTGTTATCCTGCTGGAAGCAGCTATCAGAAGATGGGTACACTGGACATGGTCAGCAACAACACTCAGGTAGGCTGTGGTGTTTAAACAATGCTCAATTGGTACTAAGGGGCCCAAAGTGTGCCTAGAAAATATCACCCCCCAACACCATTACCAATACCAGCAGCCTGAACCATTGATACAAGTTGGGATGGACCCATGCTTTCATGTTGTTTACCAGACCAGGCAACTTTTTTCCAATCTGCTGTTGTCCAATTTTGGTGAGCCTGTGCAAACTGTAGCCCAGTTTCCTGTTCTTTGGTGACAGGAGTGGCACCTGGTGTCATCTATATCTTGGTTGTAACAAGTTATTTGAGTTGCAGTCGCCTTCCTTAGCAGCTCAAAGCAGTCCAGCCATTCTCCTCTGTTCTCTGGCAGCAACAAGGCATTTGTGTGGGAAAATTCAGCAGATCAGCAGTTTCTGATGTACTCTGACTGTCTGGCACCAACAAACACTGATACAAATTAACCCAAACCCTAATGCCACATTCAAAGTCACTTTAATCACCTCATTCTTCCTCATTGTGATGCTCGGTTTGAACTTCAGCAGGTTGTCTTGACCTTGTCTACACGGTTAAATGATTTGAGTTGCTGCCAAGTGATTGGTTGATTAGATATTTGCATTGACAAGCAGTTGAACAAGTACCTTTAATAGTGGCAGTTGAGTGTATTATGCCTTTAGAAAGTTGGTATGATGAACATGTTAGTAAACAGTTGCTTATTTATGTATCCAGAAGGTATGAAGCAACTTTTATTTATGATCTTAAATCCAATATTTGCTTTCCTTTTAGCTATTTTTGCTCTGCACCCACTGCTGATTCTTTAGCTGCTAAATGCTCCTTTGGGCTAGCATTGTAGAGTGGGGTTATATTGCTGAAAACAGCTGTCTGTTTTGGCTGGAAGTGACACTGTTGAGATCATGTTGAAAATGAACCAAAACTGTAATGTTACACACAGCAAAACCAAAACAATAAGCTAAAACGCTGCATAATGCTATAAAGGAGAACTGCACAGTCAGCTGTTAGTTCTCTCTTTGCTAATAACAAGTACATTGAAGAAAATATGTGAAAAGTGTGTAAGATGAAATGTTATGGATTATTAATTCTGGAAAAATTATTTGTGGTAATATCTTGGAAAATTGCAACTCCCTTAAAAATGAGCCAGGAAAATCTCAGCAGGGTTTTTTCTTCTTGTGTCCTTTTTTATGTATTTCATGAATTTGTAGGTCGCAGTGGAGGACTCATTGCTCCACTGATCATTAGATGTAAATTTACGGATTATAATTCCTGCGATGAAGACTTCACTACAGCATTTGTAATACTGTCTATATCGTACCGATGGTTTGTATTGACTACAGCACTGGTCACCGCTTGATCAGCGTTTGCTATTCTTTCTTGAAGCTATAACTCACTGTGCAGGCAGCAATGCAGTGAGGGGAACAAGTGGAAATACAGCGACTATGCATCAGTTTAACTCTGATGCAGCTGATCTCAGCCTGACAGCAGCTCTTGGCCTGGTGATAAGCTGCGTTACCAGCCATTCTCCTCTGTGTGTGTGTGTATGTGGGTGTGTGTGTGTGTGTGTGTGTGTGTGTTTTGGTGCAGCTGGCCTGACAGCAGCTTGATGGTTGTGTGTGATGGAGTGCTCACAGCAGGCAGACCAGCGTAATGAGAAGTGCATGGCTACAGCTGATACTCCAGAGCCTGGCTCACCTGAAATGGATACCGACCCACGCACGCAAACCACCTCAACCTGATACAATAAACTTAAAGCATTTTAGAGGTCATTCATATCACTGCATTTATCCAGCTTTTTTGACCACCCTGTCACTCTGAGTAAGGTTTATGTGTAACACTATCAAGGCTTTTAATGGTGTAGGCCCATCTCTTGTCAGTAATATTGATCCAGGTTTTATAATGTTAGTGTTGAAAGTTGACCAATTTATGAGGAGTGCACCCCAAGGAGATGAATTCTCCTCTGTTTATCATTTCTGTTGCTGGTCAAGTAGTTCTGTGGTCACGGACGTGGTGTGTCAGACTTCAGGATTGATGTCGCTGTCAGATCAATAAGATGTTTGGAGTTGTCTCCTGGGTGTTGTCCTCTGGAAGCCCCGTGGCAGACATTTGATCAGACAGGGATTTGTTGTTAGCACAAGGACACAGAGTGAGAGTGGTTAGTGTGGCAGAGGGACCAAGTGGGGCAGGAGTCCTTTCACAGTGACAAGAAGGAAGCCTGGCAATCAGATGTTATCCTGAGTCTTCTCAAGAAAAAAAGCATCATTCATTGGAGAAAACCACCACAGTCAGTATGTGGTTGCATTCCAGTAGCAAGGAAGGAGGAAGTCTTGCTTCTCTTGCTAACATGCTCACAAATTTAGGAGGTATATTTACCACGTTCACAATAAGGCTCCCATTCTTTTACCCTTATATTTTTATAAATCCCTTGAAGAGAGCATAACAAATGATGTCTCTACTTAGCAACAGGCCGCTAATCACTTATGTGTCTGTGCCACTCACGTCCAAAAAAACTATTGAAAACACATGAAAGAAGTGTACACTCACAATGGGTGGGTGGGTTCCTTTTTGATAAATATAAATTCTCTGCATGCTTTTAGTCTCTTCAGGGGAATATTTGTGAACAGTAAAGAGATGAAATAAATGCACCCTCATCCTTTAAATGCAGTAATAGGCTGGCAGAGAGATCACATTTTTTATTTGATCTAATTAGATATGGGAATTTTTGCAACAACAATAAACAACTTAGACAGCTTAATTAATTGAAACGTGACTTGGCTGAGTATTAATGTCCCTTCATATCTTTTCTGCATCATTATGAATGAGATGCAGCTTAACTGGCTTACATAATGTGACACATTATTACTCACCTTTAATGTAGAGAGAGGATGACTTCCTCGTCAGGTGCAAACCTTATACTGTGGTTTGTAGCAAAAGGCTGAATCAGAAAATCTTTTTGATTTACCCTAGCTTAAAAATGCTCAAAGAAACTATGAAAAATAACATGGATCTGGAAGATAAATAAAAATGGAAGGCAAAGTTGGTTCCACCACTGCTTTGACTGATTATTAGTTTAGTTTGCATTTGTAGGGAATCTGATATGGTGCTACCCAAAGTTCAGTGAGATGACAGACTGAATACGCTGTAACAAGTCATCCAAATTAAATGACAAAACAGGCTTTGTCACTCATCCATGACCTCCACAATGACAAACAGAAATTTTTTTATGGTCTAATGCTGCCATTGGCAGGATGACATCATTCCCAGCCATAAGAGCGAGGCTGTATTGTTTTCACCTTGTAAATCTGTGTCTGTGTGTAGAACCATGGCAAAATGTGGTCCTGGAGACATCTACTGTAGCAGGAACTAACACAAAGGCAAATTTTTAATACTTTGGCAGAGGTTTATACTGAGGATGTATGAAACAGTTGATTAAAAGTTTAAAAGTAGCCCTTGGTAGCTGGTAACAGAAGTACTAATTGGTTAATTTTTTTTCATACTCTATTTATGTACAGTCATGTGAAAAAGAACGTTTCCACGGGATTCTGCAGTCCTGTAACTGCAGAACTTGAGCAGTAACTTGAAGTAATTGTTTTCTGCATGACTTTATCAGTATCTCACAACACTGTGGAGGAATTTTGGCAGCTTTTCAATCAGGTTGAGGTGTGGACTTTGACTGGGCCATTGCAACACCTTGAATCTTTTCTTTTTCAGCCATTCTGTTGTAGATTTGTTGGCGTGCTTAGGATCACTGTTATGATGTATGAGCCATTTTCAGCCAAGCTTTAGGTGTCAGACACATGGCCTCATATTTGACTCTAGAATACTTTGGTATACAGAGGAGTTCATGTTCAGCTCAATGACTGGAAGGTGCCCAGGTCCTTTAGCTGCAAAACAAGCCCAAATCATCACCCCTCCACCACCATGCTTGACAGTTGGTATAAGGTGTTTGTGCTGATATGCTGTGTTTGGTTTTCCCCAGACGTGGTGCTGTGTATTATAGCCAAACAGCTCCACGTTGGTCTCATCTGTCCAAAGGACATTGTTCCAAAAGTCTTGTGGTTTCTTCAGATACAACTTTGTAAACCTAAGCCGTGCTGCCATGTTCTTTTTAGAGAGAAGAGGCTTTCCCCTGTCAACCCATCTAAATAAGCCATACTTTTTCAGTCATTTTTGTGATGACATGAACTTTAACATTTAACATGCTAACTGAGGCCTGTAGAGTCTGAGATGTAGCTCTTAGGTTGTTTTTTTTTGCAATTTCTGATCGAGGTCTGACCTTGTGTTGAATTTGCAGGGATGTCCACTCCTGGGAAGGTTGTGGCATTGTGTTAACACACACCTGAATACTCAGATCAGCAAACTGCCAAAACCTTTGCTTTTATAGTCGTGGTTAACCTTGTTATCAGTTAATCAGGTGCATCTGATTAGTAGTACCTGGCTGCTACTTACTCTCTTAATTTCTTTGGAAGCAGTAAGGTTGTACTTAGTTTCTCAGAGAACTGCATAGAGTCCTGTGAAAACTTTCTTTTTCACATGACTGTACATTGCCAGTTAACTGTTGGGTTTCTGTTATTACGCAGCCACCCACCACTAGACAGCAGCACCCTTTTCTTTCTCTGTGAAGTTGTAAACAAGCAAGGTGGAAAGTAAAGACAGATAACAGCTGCATGAACCAGCCTGGTTCTGCAGTACTTTAATCTAGAAAATTAATGGTTGTTTGCTTTGCCATAGTAAACTGGCAGAT
This sequence comes from Paratilapia polleni, assembly GCA_015106735.1. Taxonomy (NCBI): domain Eukaryota; kingdom Metazoa; phylum Chordata; class Actinopteri; order Cichliformes; family Cichlidae; genus Paratilapia; species Paratilapia polleni. The sequence continues at coordinate 21,366 of VUQI01000003.1, read as the reverse complement.
AACCACCCGACTGCAGCAACGTGTAAACACATTCTGCAAAGGTGTCTGGCCATTAACCTGCAGGGAAAGAAGGCTGCTGGTGCCAGCACTGTTAACAACAGCCACACTAATCTGACATTGTGTGTGCACAATGTTGTGTATGCTGTAAAGTGCCACACAATTCCTTGGCATGTAAAATATGATTATATTATTGAACAGTGTAATTAACAGGTTTAAATACCTTTTAAATCTGCGTGCAAAATATATCCACGACAGTGTTTAAGCTGATCCATTTGATAGTGCTGAATTTTGACTGTTTTCTCATTATTTTTTAACTTTTAGACTGGTTGACATGTCTGATTTTTTTCTCCCACTTACTCGCCAGGAACATCCCTAGTTTACACGGTCTATTTTTGTACAGATTTTGTCAGTGCAATAGTGTCACAACAGTGTAAAACACAGTCACGAAAGGTGCTGGGAGCAGGTGGGCTAAAAGGCAATTTGCCCCCCACTTTACACCCCTGTCTCCAAGAATAGGAGGCAGGTACATGGACATTGCCACACCTGGTCTATAAAGATTTGCAGTCTGGGAATTTGTTGTCAGTGGTTGAAAAATACAGTACATTATTTTAATAGGTAGCAACACTGTGGCCCAAATTTGTTTAGGTTAGTTTTCTTATAAGATCATGTTTTTGGTTAAAATGATCAACTTCCTTTCATTAGCTTAGATTTGTTGTCATGGTTCCAATAAACAACAATGCTGAAAAAAGAAATGTATAGCAATCTCCTCAGTTAAAGTCTGATGTTTTGTTGACCCATCCATACACCCAGATGCCCTCCCCACAGAGAGGTCTTTAATAAGTATCGCATTAATTCCTCCTTTTTGGGAAATTGGCTGAAACATCTGATGCTGGTCTTCCTCAGAGGACATACTCACTACAAATAAAGAAAGAAATTTTCGAGACATCATTCGAGACATAAAAAATACTCATTTGATAATAATTTGTGTTTGATATGTTTTTTTCCACCTGTCTGGAGGCTTTATGTTTGGCATCACACCGTGTTAAGTGCATATTATTTAATGACTGGGTTACAAGTTAGTTTTAATATTGCAAATTCCTGTATTTCAAACTCCTTTAGCAGATAAATACCCTGTTAGTGTCAGTCTCTGCATACATCATCCTGAACAGATAAGATGAAGTGAAGTGAAAGCAATATTAAGCAAAACACCCTTCTGAGTGGAAGGGGATTTAAATTTACAATTTAAAAAAACATGATTTACTTTATTATCTTTATGCACATACTTTCTCAGTCTCTTCACGGCTCTATCTCTCATTTTCATTCCATCGTATGCTCATAAAAAATACACATGCAAACAAACTGACAGATATATACAGTACATTAGCTCAGGGGTTGACAGTGCATTTAAATACCTTTAGAAAACTGCCGTGAGACTCCCTGACAACATTAGAGGCAATTGATTGTGCTCAGCTCCTCCAAGTGTAGGTATCATACTCGATTCAATCATCAATGCACCTGCTGTACAGCAGTAGTGTTTTCTCTGACACTCACTACATGGGAAGGTTTCTCCCAAGCCAGGCACGAATGACATGCCTGCAGGAAGTCATTGTTTTGCAAGCTGTAAATGTCCCCCAGCATAGAGGTGAGCCTAAGACTCATGCTGCATTGCTGGAGAGCGCTGCCATTTTAACACCGCATCTTCTTCTTCTCCGAGTCGTTCATGCTGTTATTACAAAAGGCAGTTTTAAGAGAAATGTTTTTTGTATGTTTTTTTTTTTTTTTTTACAACCTAGACAAAGACTGCTGAAAGTTTTGTTAACAAATCTTCTTCCATTTCCCATGACCACCTGCAGTGTCTGACTCATTGGCTTGTGTTGCTGCTTCCTGTTTTCTGCCCTTGTCTGACCACAGAAGTTGCCATATACAGTATTTCTGTTCATGATGTAACTGATCAGCATGACGCCAGTGCAGCGCCTAGATGTTACTAAGCTGTTAGCAGTCTGCTGTCATCTCTCTCTCTCTCTCTCTCTCGCTCCTTCAGATGGTGGCTCATTGAGCCTGCTTTCACTGACATCACCCAGACATGCTTTTTAGAATAGCTGAAATAATGGAAGATAAACAGAGCAGATGGTTGAGAAATTGCTTTATGGCCATTTGGTTCTGCTATTTGAGCATTTGTTTGTGGTGTCCTACAATTAAAGAAAAACAGACCTTTTACAAACTCTTCGACTAACGTACACAATGACAATAATCTTTATATATTTTGTGTAAGCTCCTTCCTGCTGCGCATCTTATTAAATTTTACTAGAATAACTGATCTAATTTCACAGAGTGGCTTTTCTGGTGCCATGAGAATGAAGAAATTTTATTCTGAAAAATCCCTAACATTTAGGGGAAAAGAGAAGTAGCCATACTCTATTAGAGTGAAAGAAGAGTTTTTTGGTGCATTGCATTGCACTGCATTAAGGTATGGTCTACTCAGACGCATTTAACGTCTTTACTTAGAGTATCTATTGTTTTTGCTTTAGAAAAGGGCTATTATCATTATTATCCTGCATTTTCCATTTGAGTATAGCATCAGATGGTCACGTTGTTCATTTCTGCTAATTTCTTATTTGTCTAGCAGTAGACATAATTAAGAAAAAAGATCTGGTAATCCAAGATTCATCACCAGCTTTAATATTGTTATAGTCAAGCTAAAATTAAATTTTGCGCCAAAAACAGAGTCAAGACCAAATTAAAAATAACTTTTTTTCCCTTTGAACCTTCACACAAAGAAGTGCCCATTTGCAGCAACCACAGCCTTTTAGACCTTTGGCATTTGAGCTCTTAATTTGTAATCTGGAGACATTTCACCCCGTGCTTCCTTAACCCCCTCCCACACATTGGATTGGTCTGATAATTGCTTCTGACATAGCATACAGTCAAGCTGCCCCCAGAACGACTCAATAGGGTTGAGATCGGTTGACTGTGCTGGCTACTCCATTTTAGACAGAATAGCAGCTGATTGCTTCTTCCCTCAGTAGTTCTTGCACAGTTTGCTTTTGGTCATTATCCTGTTGTTGAAGGAAACGGTCTTCAGTCAAGTGGTATCCACAGGGTATGGCATAGCGTCACAAAATGGGGTGATAACCACTGTAACTCCCACAAGTATCCCTGAACTGTCACATTTCTTCCACAGTGCTTCAAAGATGGTGTAAGTCTCTCCTCTAGCGTTTTTCATTTGTTAAACAAATATTCTTCTTTTTGAACCAAACAGCTCAAACTTACATTTGTCTTCTTCCAATCATCACTTGTCCAGTGTGTATGCATGCTCTTTTGTGCATCTTTACCTTTTCCTCAGAGTTAGATGTGGCTTTTTCTTTGCAACTCTGCCCAGAAGGCGAGCATCCTCTCTTCAGTCTCTTCACTGCTGATGATCAGACAAGTGTTTTCTAGGTACCATTTAATGAAGCTGTCAGTTGGGGACCTGTGAGGTATCTGTTTCTCAAACTAGAGCCTCTGATGTACTTGTCCTATTTCTATTCTAGTTAGAGCCAGTTTCGGCTGTTCTGTAAGTGAGTAGAAGACACTGTTGTATGAAATCTTCAGTTTTGGGGTTCTTTTTTTGGCAATTTCATGCAAGGAATAGCTTTGACTCTAGTCAGGACCATTATATTCAAAAGAAGATTGTTATTTCCATCTGTAGTAATTTATATTTGGTGGCATGGCTCTCCTTGCACTTCTGCATACATGGAAAATCAGAGGTGGAAAGCAGCATCAAGACTGTAGTGCAAAACAGAGTAGGCATCAATGACAACAGATATGACAATGAATACAGCAGAAGCTGGGGTGGAGGTGGGTTGCAAAGCAGCTTGCAGATGCACAGAAATTGTGGGCAGGCTAAAGCAGCCTAAAGACCCCCCCATGTGCACCCTATATGAGATCTGACAACTTGTTGAAGGGTACCAGCTGATCCATCAGTTAATGTGGGCTGGCATAACAATCAAGTGATCTGCAAACTTTGGGGCCTGCCGGAACTAAAACTATGTTCATTTTCTTCGAAGTTCCAGGACAAAGGATTTTTTAGCCATTTTAAGACTATAATAAAATCCACAAAAGTGGATATTTATTGTTTTATTAATTTTTTAAGGTAGGCTAACATAATTGCAAAAGGGGTTTTCTAGTGATCGCTTGGTTTTTTAGCATGATAAACTTGCATTAGCTTGCATTAATGCAATTTGCAGTTGGAACACAGGACTGATGGCTCCTGAAAATGGACCTTTTTACGCCCACGTAGCTATCCCATTAAAAATCATTAATAATTGTATGACCTTTTTTAAGTAAAAAAAATCACCATAAGAAAAGGTTTGTGTGCTTTCTACTCTAGCATGTGTAGCTAAGACAAATGGAGAAATAAAGGCCTCCACACTGCCACAGAAGCAAAAGAGGACCTTAAGTACATTGATAAAATAACTGATAGATTTTCATCTTTGAACTGATTTTTTGTATATATTTTCTAAAACTGTTGTCCTCACTTTCTATTTTCTCTGTTTAACCCTTGACAAACAACATCCCATTAACGACAGATGAACTGTGCTGAAATTTATCCCGGGCTTATCAGACTTTGAGTGAGGCTTCAGAGTCTGTTTAAGGCATCTGTTGTACACAAAAAAGATAAAAATACACTGTCTTTATCACACTGACAGGGTTAGGATGATTCAATTACAAAGAAGACACTCCAAATTAAGGTATTGTACATGCACTCATGGACCAGGACATGCATACTTACATCTGGCAAGCCAGTTTTGAGCACTGTTTTACATGGTGCCTATTTTCCTACACAGAAAAAAAAATCTCTGGAGGACAGTGCCTATTAGTGCATGATTGACATCAGTGGAATTTCTTATGTAATCCATGGAGGGACAAGGGCATTGTTATTTCTCGCTTTCCCTGTCATCTGGGTTTAGCAGTGGCTGTGAGTTTTTTCCCCTTTTGGTTCAGCTCCCAGGGCCAAATGATTCAGAGATGCTGTCACATGACACAAGATAATGAGTAGACCGCACTACTGCAGCATGACAGCAAGGAGGTCTGCTCAAATACATTGCAGCAAAGTTTGCGTGAGCATTCAAGGACAATGCTTTCTCGCTTAAAAGGGTTGTATGCATTGTGTTTTGTTTGTGTGTGACTTTGGGGACGCTTGTGGGGATGCTCTGTAATGTCATGCACAGGGCTTGACATTTACAAACTCTGTGCACAAACACTTGTATGGACATGTATGTGTAAGAAAGCGTGTGTAATGCAGTTTGATATACTGCCAAGGAAACTTGACAGTGCACTACATCGATATGAGAGCCAAGTTGGATGTAATGTTTGGCTTGTTTGATCCAAATACCATAGACATTATTAGAATTGGGAGAGAATTCAATTGCATGCTAGGATAATTATCCCTCTAATTGAATCCAAAATGATGCTCAGACTTGCCAGATGTATACCATGTGCTTTTTAAAACATCTCCTTTTGTCTTAAGCAGAGAACACTGTGTGATGTGCTGTTTTGAAATTCAGAGACAGCCACAAGGGACATGAACATGGAATCAAAGTTCCTCTCCAGTGCGTTGAGGTTAAGACAATTATCTTCTTGCTGTTACTGGCCTTTTTTTTTTTATCTGGCATTGCGTTGTTTCTGTGAAGTATTGTGCCATTTAAGGATATGCATTGAGTGACTCCACTCTCAGGCATGCACCATATGGCGCATTCAATCCTTGCCTTTACTGAGACGTCCTGGGCTTTTTTCAAAAAGCAAAACCACAAGAGGAGGACATGCATTCACAGCGAGACAGAAGACAGCTTATTCTTGAAGGACTAATCTAGCACTCCAGTAAATCTGAGGGATTCAAAAGCTATAAATTGTTGCCAGGAACAGTCAAAATAGATGCACCACACATCAAAATATCCTGACCTCTATCCCCTTATTTAAGTTTAGCTCCAAACAGTCTATCCTAATGTACATCTCCCATAATGCAACTCAAACCTGGTAAATACTCATGTCTTTCAAACTCCACGCTCCCAGGCTTTGTTTATATATATGTATATATATATATATATATATATATACTATATATAAAACTTTGTATCTTTATGCGACCTTTGCAGGCTAAACATTACAAAAGAGGTCACAAGCAGGATAAAGGTTAGGGAAGAATTTATAAAGCAGAGACTACAACTAAAAATGTAGAGAAATGGGTTTAGAAGACAGCCAGGCTTGTAAATTTGTGTGTTTCTTGGCTTTGTTAAAATCAATGACGTTTTAGTTTAGTAGAAAAAAAAAAACTTCAGTTTTTCAGAAAGACCAAATAAAACAAAACATTCGAAAAACTGGCAATACTGAGTGACAATCATTGATGCATGTATTTTATCATCAGACCCTCATCAGTAAGTTTCAGAGAAATACACACAGTGACCTGTGCTCAACAAACTGCAAAAATATTGTTAAACTCTTTTATTTACATGCCCATGCTTCTTTATTGTTTGGTCTGTGATTTTAGCCCATTGTTAGGTGGTTGCGAGACAACATGATGACATCATACTATACTATGCATAAATCAAGTTTTGTGTATTAGATGTTAATGTTATGAAATAAAAATGATACAATGCTTTTATAAGGCATTCTAGGTGCACAAATACTACAAATTGTTCATTTTAGCCCATTTGTAGGTGGTTGCTAGGCAACATGATGACATTATAACATATAGGGGATAATTCACATTTTGTGGATATAAATTAGATGTTAATGTCTTGAAATAAAAATTATACAATACTTTTATGAGGTGTTCTGGGTGCATAAATGCTACAAATGAGTCATTTTAGCCTGTAGGTGGTTGCTAGGCAACATTATGACATCATAACATGTGATATAGATGAGAACCTTCAAGGGCCTAAGATGTACCTGTGTGCGAGGTTTGGTTGCTCAACTGGCGATTGTGTACGAGGAGTTCACAGCCAGACATACAAAGATGAATAATTTTATCATTAAATATTGTTGTAAATGTATTTTATTATTCTTTAATTATACAGTATCCACAGGCTGAGTGCGCCCTGCAACTTTGACATATAAAATTCGTGGCGTGCCCTTTTAACTGCTTTTCTTTGTCATGTGGGTAGTATTGCCCTCTTCAATGTACAACAATTAATTTTGAGATTCGTGGCCACTTAATTTCATGCAGGTTCTGAAGTGTTTTGCCACACCGTGGTAATCTTTTAAATGCCAAACTATTTTCAGACAGTGTATTGATGGTCTAAATGTATCAACAAATATAAAACATTGAAATGTGTGTTGCTATGAACCGAAAGCAATATTGACAGTAGTGAATAATAGTACTAGCTCAGCAGTAAAACGCCACTCGTCACTGTGTTTTTTCTGTATGCTCCACTGAACCTTCAGACAAACTACGGGTCCATGTTCTCATAAATGTACTATACATGTCTGAGTTCAGCATCGTAGTCTTTTTCAGCACAGAAAGAGCAAGGGAAAGATCAGTCTGTCCACTCATGTGTATTCAGGCAGAAGGAACAACAGCCAGGCACATTCTGTAGTGACTATAGTGACTTCTATCTGCCTCTCCCCATTTAGAAAGACCATGCAGGATTAGCATGCCTGCTTCAGAGCCAAGTAAATCTTCTATTCTCACACATAAAAACAGACACACACACACACACACACACACACGTTTATGGTATTTACTCTGCATGAGTGCAACATAAGCATGCATCCACACATCACAAACACACTCTATAAGTCCCCCATCATGAATATTGATAGTAATGAGCTTTTCCTCTGTCCCTGGGTTCATGCTGTTGAGAAGGGATTGTCCCTTATGGCGGTGGTTGCACTGTCACCAAATGAAGATATGCAGTTCATCTAATATTGAATATCATCCTGGCTGGGATCCATAATTCATTATCTAAGTGAAGACGTGACTCTCGTGAAGAGGAGGAGATTTAAAGGCTCAGTGGGAGGGGTTGATAGAACAACGGCCCGCACCAGGTGCCCTCATTCAGGCGGCAGCTGAGATCACTCCCTCTGTCTCTTCCATATCCCTTCGAGAGGTGGAGTTCAAGGCTTGTCATTCCAAGAGGTTATCTCTGTCTTCTAAAGAGCTGCCACAGTCCCTGCCATGCAGTACTTATGCTAATGAGCCCCAAGGAAGCACCTAAAAGCTTTTAATTTGCTCTGTCTGACATCATGCCATTGGTGATTTTGCCTATCTGTCTAAATTAGGAGCAGTACAGTAAAAATTTAAAAAATAAGTAAATAAAATGTGTAGACTCTCACGACTTGCATTTATTTGAATTTATCAACAGCAGTTTAAAAAAATATGGTTGTTCATATTTTTTAGTGCACTTGTGATCCTTGTATGTATTCTTAACTGAGGACAGAGTAAAAGATGGATGTAGCCACTGTCATCCATTGGTTAGTGAAGTCCCATTATGAAGGTGAGCATTTTTGCCATCATCAGCTTGGTGTTTTGAAACTGGATGTGACGAGTGATGGGAGACTCATTGACTTTTCAGTGACTAGTAGTTAGCCAGTGAGCATATCTAAAAGTATCTGAAACTAACAATTGAACCCATAATGTCACCAAGTAAGTGTTTACTGAGGTCATGGCCATTTTATAATAATAATAGATTTGAATTTTATAGCGCTTTTCAAGGCACCCAAAGCGCTTTACATTAAATCCATTATTCATTCACTCCACAATCACACACTGGTGGTGGTAAGCTACATCCATAGCCACAGCTGCCCTGGGGCAGACTGATGGGAATGTGGCTGCCAATCCGCGCCAATGGCCTCTCCGACCACCACCAAGCATTCATTCACCAGTGTTGGGGGCACTGGAGGGAAGGTGGGTAAAATGTCTTGCTCAAGGACACAATGGCAGAATGGCTGGGATGGAGCAGTATTCGAACCGAATCGAATCAGACGACCCGCTCTACCTCCTGAGCCACTGGCGCCCCACTTTCTGTACACACACACACACATTTCCAGTTGAAGCCAAAAAAAAAAGAAAAAAGAGGAGAGAAAATGGATTGCCATTTGTTTGCTTGTATTTTATCAATCACTTAACGTTGAAACTGAAAAAAATGCGATGATGTATAATTACAGTGAAAATAGTTGCATAATAGTTTTATTCCATAGCAGCTTGTGGTTTTACAGCATATTAAATGGCTCGTAATTAATGCATTTCATCATTCTCTATTCCCTTCTGCACACTGTTTTTATCATCTGACACAAACAATACTCCCTTTTCAGATACATTCATTCCAGTTAATCACAGCAGATATCTAACACAATAGGGAGTAAAACATGAAAAAATTATGGTCAGAGGTTTTGCTCAGTCTGTTAATCAAAATATGTGGCTATACATTTTGCAGGTGTTCAGCCTTATCTGTCTAGACCTGTATAGATTTAAAACAGGGGTGCCAAAGCCATTGTACTTCTTGGGCCACATACAGCTCGGTTTGAACTTAAGTGTAAGGACGTACTTTCGGAAAATGTTCAGATGTAAGGATTCATCCAACAGAGCTTGATTTGTCTAAAGCCTCAGTCACACTACAGTGAAAATAGGATGGCAACCTGCTTGTGACTAGGAAAAATCGGTGGTTACCCAGCAACTGAATTTTTTTGCTGTTGAAGACAGATTGCAAGTAGTTGTGGTGACCAACCAGTCACAGAGTGATTGTTCATGTCGTCTGGTGGTCCGACTCGGACTGACTGCAATCACTCTCAGACAGATTGGTGAAGGTTTGCAAATAATTGCCATCTAATTTATAAAAGCAGACAGACTGCCAACACGTTGCAATCAATCTGAGTCAGTCTGTACCGATGAACACAACCTGTCTGCAACATATCTCCTGTTGTAGAACTCAACTCAGCTGGTTGCCAACTGGTTGTATTCTGGTTATATATTCCTATATAAAGCAAGGTTGCTGAGCACTTATGTCATTTCACAGTTAAATCGCTGTCCTACTGCAACTACCTCAGTATTTATGGAGGAATTTCTGAATTTCTGTTTCAAATCTGTGACGTTCTGACTGGACTCTGAATGTAAGTAGTTAATGTGAATCTCTGTTTAATGTGAATTTCTGTGTATGTAGATTTGCAACAGATGGCAACAGATTTGCAATTTTTGCCAATTTATCACAGTTAATTGGCATATTATCACAGATTGCAGTTGAATGGGGTCCGGTTGGCAATTATAAGCAAACTGATAGCAGACTGACTCCACTGTTTACAAGTTCATTGCACATGCTGCAGTAATTTTGGTTGTGCCGTGGTCTTCAACCACTGTTTTCCCTAGCATAAGGCAAAGGACTATAGCATAAGGAAAAGTAATTGCAATTTCAACCATACGTCAGTTTTTCCACTATCTCTGAATCTTCTGTCATTATAAAAAATGCTTCTGTCATAACTCAAACGCATCGACGCAGCTTCTTGGCTTACAGGTCTTACTTCTATCTAACTAACTAAGACCTGGACAGTTAACGAGCTGCATGTTTGACACCCCTGGCTTTTGTAGGTTTCATAGTCACACCATAAGCCCTCACTTGGCTTTATTACATTTACAAAACTGGAATAAATATTGGCCTAAACACACATTTACCATTTACCTAATGGGTCTTCACCCAAATTGTGCTCAAGGCCATATTTGTCTTACTGGAAATTGTGATGGATCGTGAGCCGAATGAGCTGCTGCCTCATTGATGTTCTGGTTAGACATCCATGTGAGGACTTCAACACACTTAAGAATACATTGTTTAAACAAACTCTTGAAAGGAACAAATCTAAGTTAATGTAGCCCTTATCTTTGAAACTACTAGCTAGTCTCCTAACTTGGCCTCTGGAGCCAACAGCCAATTTTTGGAGGCTTCCAGGGTAGGCAGGATCCTTGGATAGGGGTTAAAGGTAATCAGTTCAAGATGTACTCTTCATTGTTTATGAACCCAGAAATATTTAATAAAGCTAATAAGAAGCTAAATCAACCTCAGATTAGAGCAGTTGCTTTTGAGATTGCATTTGCCATGCTGTTTTTTTGGAGCCAGATGTTACTGTGTTTGGAGGAGAGGTTGGAGTGTTAAATTAACTGTCAAGTTTTGCTAAATTGCTGCTAATTACATAGCTGGACTCAAACTATAACAGGTACAAACATATATCTGCTAATTAGTGGTAAGTAACAGAAAAATAAAATACTAGAATTTCACTCACCAAAACTGAAGCACAAACTTATTGGTTAGACTCTACCACACAGCAGGACATATTACCCTAAATTTAAGCCTTACCAGTAATGCTATGGATGAGTTATGAAACAGTTCACCTACTGTACAGTTGCTGAAGGGGGGGAAAACCCCAAAAAACCCCAAAACAAAACCAACCATTTTTCTACCAGGCTGTAAACATGCTTTTTAATGCTGTAAAGTTGGACATTTTAGCATGAGACTGTATGGGCAATGACTCACTTTTGGAGTCAGCCTGAAGTGGCCATTAAAAGAACTGCACTTTTTGACACCTGGCTTCATTTTGCAGGCCTGCAGGTTGCCCCCTATACTTTCTGTAGGGGTCTGTGGGTATACACTTTATTTTTTTTGCATTAACCAAGGTATTGGTGGTTTTTAAAGGTGATTGACAGGTGCATAATTGACAGGAGTTTGGTCTTCCAAAGATCACAAAGGCTATTCACTGGAAAAAGTTAATTGCCTTTTTTGAAAGAATACTGTCCTAACCATTATAGCAAGCGAACCAGTTTGAGGGTCACTGAGTTCATAGACTTGTTAATGTTCTGTAACTGAAAGACTCATGTAAATTGCCCGTGCCCCAGACTACCAATATTTAGCTCGAATGATCAGGTGTGTAAACCTGCCTGACAGTTACTGATGTTCTGTTTCACCGTGGGCGTGACCCTGAGAATCTACTCTGCCTGTTTTTGCCTTTGGGAGCCACCGGAGCTCAAATTGATCAGTGGTGACAGCAGTGACACAGGCTTGAGCCTGGGACGTGGGAGAGTTGAGATGGCCTCGCTTGAAGCTAATCATCCATTTGATAGCCATAGCTCACAAATTGACATTACCCTGCACCGTCGCTCAGCTGCTCCCTAACATATGGTATACACACCTGATTTACTGTGGAAGGATTCCTGCTTCTGCCAGAATGTGGATTTTCTCTCACATGACAACTAATTTTAGAAGATTTCATTAAATGTAGGTGTTGATGTGGAGGTGTGGAGACAGAGGAGCTTAAAGGCATATCAGATTTCAGCTGTAAGCTCTCCCAAAGGCTCCCTGCTCATTAACCTTCCGGAGGTTATCTTCTGCTCACAGCTACAGATAGCACAGACAAAAATAGCCTCTCATTTCCCCTGTGTACACCCGATGTATTCTTAATCAATCTGACCATCAATATTAGACAGATTTGTATATTTACTCTAAGTTCTTGAGATGTAGAACTGCTTAACAACACTGTACACCAATCCTCAAAAGGCTCTATTGCATCCACTCTCGGCACTGCCTTTGTAGTGCGCTCAAACCGTTTGTTTTTTCACTTTGTTGTTCAAATTTATGCCATTATTTTTTATGGCACTTTGAACATGAGAGTAATTGATTTTTTTTTTTCTGCCCACATCGGATTAAAAGAAATGCCGGAATACAGAGAACATAAATACTTCATCAAAAAGAACACTGAAGTGGCTAAATCAGCATTGCAAAGAAGGTTGGTTACATTAGCTTCTATGCCAAATAGCAGCAAATCCATCATCGTCCTTGTTGGTTACTTGTGATGGCTGTTCCTCCCTACTGATTCAGAATTTCACGTTTTCCATACACATGAGTGACAGTAAATAAATGGGAGTCAGCTCCTTCCCTACAGAGGACAAGCGGCTGCTGTATGGTTTGATGAGTGCAAAGATAATGTGAAAGCTGACGCTATAGCTGTCACAGTCACCTCGGGGAGATTTTTGAACATGTTAAATGAACCCTGTCATCTAGGAGTGACATTTATAAATAACCAAATGACAGCAGCAAATAAGTTTTGAAGAAAAGGAGATTTGGCAATTTTAGAATATGCTCAGGATTAACAAATTTTTGTTATGGTGACTTATTTTTTTTTTTTTCCAAAACATCTGTACTAGATTCACTTATACTGACTTTCAACAACCTACTTCTCTTTGCTAAGTCTGAATATGAACCCTGAAAGGTATACTACGAAGGAAGTTCAACACAGCCAGGCTTTCTTAGCATTAGCTGGGTCGACAAAACCTAAAACGCCAGTCGGCGATAACGGGTTATTAAAATAGTGGTTATCAACTTGATTTGTTAAGCGAGGCTTTCTGCTTTAGGCTCTGTGCGCGCTCACGTAAAAAAGGGCATTTCACGTGTCATATGACTCTTCTTCAGCACAAAATGATCCCTATGAGTGCCACCTACTCCAATCAGAGACATCATCTGATGATGATGATGATGATAAAATGGTAATAAAAATCTATAAAACATAAAAATTAAAACAGTAAAATCCATCAGAGTTGCAAATAAGTTTGGAACTTAATGCTGCAGAAAGTCGGTAATCTTGGGATTTAGTGCACAGGGCAGTAAAATAAACATTTTAATTCGATTTAATCATTTTAACGCTGAGTCCGCTCTTAGTGCTGTTGTTTATTTCTAACATGACAGTGGCACATTAGAGTCTGAAACTTTAAACTGCATAGATTTAAATATTAGATATTACTGTCCCATAGCCTACTAAAGGAGACGTGGAAATCACTTCAGTTTGTCACCAGATCAAAGTGAAATTAATCTTATTGATTGAACAGGTGTTCTTGGTGTGTGTTCTGTGTTCTAGTAGCTGCAATTCCAGCAGTGCAAAAGAGACTCAGCAGCAGATTAGAATCAAGCATAAAAACATTTGTACATGTGCATCACCAAATGAATACATGCACATTCCGGTGACAATATGATGCACAGTTTGCTGTTGATGTTTGTAACAACTTTATAACAACTTGTAACAATATATTCCCTCAGCAGAGAATCTATATTGCACTTAAAACATACTGTAAATAAAAGAATTAGTGAAAACGTGGTGCTTCCAGCCAATTTTAAACTAAAACTCTGAACACAACCTGCTCCTGGCCAGGCTATATATTCAGCGTAAGTTATCATGTTGATTTAGCCTGGTAAGAAGAGAGCCACTTTCATGACACTGAAAACTCAGACTTTAAGCTCGACATAGCTTGCTAACCCATTAATCTTGCTTCGTAGTACACACCTCTGGTCTGCTGTATGATATGCCCACCAGCCACCCCAACAACCTCTTGCAAACTCCAGTACTGTGTATAAAAGAGGAATGCAGCCACCATGATGCCACCCATTTGTTTGTGCACTTCCATTCTGAAGCCTCGCGTTTAGCAAGCATTTTGGCCTTCGCCATCCTGTTTTTGTTTAATCCGGATGTGACCATTGGCTAAGAGGGTAGCTGTGGGGGAATTATCAGCTACTGCTATTGCTAACTAGCTTGGTTAGCGAGGTGCATTTGCAGTTCTCTGCGATATCAGTGTTGAATTTAGCTAGCAAATCAACAGGTTTAAAGCAAATAAGCATAGTCAAACACTGATTAAAATAAAATGGGATCCAACTGTCACTCACAGTGACCATGCCCTTAATAATGAAAAATTTTAGGGCTTAATATGATCCAAACAGGTGAGTTACAAAAACCTTTCCTCTTACTATTCTCATAGCGATGAAAATAACTACAGAGACCAAAACATTTTTTTGTAACAGGCTGCAAAAATGTTTCTTTTCTAGTGTAAAGTTGGCCATTCAGGTTGGCAGCAACCTGAAAAATAAAGCTGAGCCAGAACTGCCAAAAAAGTTCTTCTGCAGTTCTTCTAATGGTCACGTGATACTGACCTCCAAAAATGACTCCCATGTTAAAATGCCCAACTTTACACCATTAAAAAGCAGATTTGGCTTCTATGATGAGTTTCCCCTTTCATAACAACTGTGTGGTGGGTAATCTTTTCTTTATAAATGATTCATGGATACCTGATAGTGTGGATGCTGTAGTTAGGCGGGGTGGCCACATTGACAGGTGGCAGACACAGGGAGCTGTAGTCTGCTAGGTCACTAACTGAGGTCACTGAACTGGACCTCTTCAGGTCTATTGGTGCCTATTGCAGCATTTTAGTAGAATTATCGGACTAATAACATGGCCTGCTGTGTGGTACGATCTGCACAAGAGGTTTGTGCTTTAGTTTTGGTGAATGAAATTCTAGTATTTTATTATTGTTTTCTTTAGCACTAATTAGCAGATATATGTCTTTGCATTGCACCCATACAGTTTATCAGTGTAGCTTCCTAATTAAGTTTGCTAGCATTAGCTCATAACTTACCCATAACCTGACCAAGAACTGTGGATATTTCTTTGTGTTGTGATTGTCTAGGCATAGCCATTTCTTGAATAAAGCAAGGATTTTGACTATGTTAATATCATTCAATAATTACATTCTTGCCTGTTGAGAAGGAAGGGGTGTGTCTCAAAATATGTATAAAAATATACATTATATAAATATACAACAGAACAAAAGTATATATATTAGGAGAATGTTCATTTCTCTAATTCTCTTATTACTCAATCTGTTTGTGGAGTCATTGTTTGTAGCCTATTCCTACCAGATTTTACCCATTTTAATGCCTAAAACCTCTGCCATATAAGCAGAACAGTGATTGGTGGTTTAAATTTAAGTTACATTTTAAATCTTTGAATACATAATTTATATGAATATACTGTGATATATTTTGTGAATATTTTCCAAGGCATTAAACATTTTTTATTGATTGTTTTCATTAACTCTATGAAAGACCAAATTGGCTCTCTCATGGAATATTCAGAAATGAGACGGCTCTGTAGCACTTTGTTGAAGTTATTTGAAAAATTAAATCCATTAACTTTTGTATTATTTTGTCCCCTTGTTCCTGTGATGTTTATGCATCAACAACCCTTCTGTACCTCCTGTTTGCAGGTGGAGGAGGCCTTGAGTGAAGTGGATTTTCAGCTGAAGCTGGATCTTCATTTCACCGATAATGAGCAACAGTAGGTTTTTGAACCACTTTGGAAATGTGTTTAGTGTGTGTTTGAGAGAGAGAGTGGGAGAGAATGCATGACTTTCCCATTTGGCTTTTATGTCTTTTGGCTCCTAGGCATCACTTTAAGCACCTATGATCACAACTGTTGGGCATATGATCTGTGATTACAGGGATTTGTCTGTTTGCTTGGGACAAATAGAAGGGGGAGAAGAAATATTTCATTTTTATCAGCATTGCTGATATTAGATTAAGAGTTAGCAACTGTCCAAATTCTTTAAAAGAAGAGTCTTGCTAAAGGCATTTTCTGCTTCCTTTTAGTGTGAAATTACAGATTCTCCAGGATCCCACTTTTAGTATCAGCAATAAAATCACTTACACTTCTTTAATTAATCTGCACTTTGTAGTTTTGCATTGGCACTGATATGAAGGTTAACAGATTTTTAATTCTTATTTGTTATTTAATTCTTATTGTTATTGGTGAAATGTAACTAAGTAGTCTACATTTACACAGTTACTTAAAAACAAGTTTAAGAAACTCGTACTATAGGTTACTTTTTATTCTTTTGTTTCAAAGTCTTACTCTATTACAAATATGAAGCAAATATCATCATAAGTAATTTTTTACTTAGAGTTCACTTGTTTGACTGCTTAAGTTAGAAGTTACCTCACAAATAGACTGCAGCTTTGTCATAGATTACATAAATTTAAACGTGTATGTAAATATACAACAAAATCTTTTTTTTTTTCAACTAACCATGAACAAAATTTTCAAGAAAAAATGTTGAAACATTTTAGGAGTTGGGCTTGGATTTGCTGCTTTTTGAAATTTTAATTATTGCTTAATATAAATCTTGAATAATTATTAATTAGGCAGTAAATCACTTTCTAATTCCAAGTTTCGGGCTGCTGGTCGCACAAAACAAGCACTGGATCTGACTCTGTGCTAGTGTTTCTCACAGTGGTCTGATCTTTTTTTAACTAACCAAACAATCAGCATTGAGTCACTGAGTAAATTTTCAGCAAATTATTCATTAATTAATATAACCATTATTTCCAGCACCACAGAATAGTTAAAAAAAAAAACTCCAAACATCCAAATGCAACATTAGAATTCTGCTAGCAAATTATTGTCTACTCATAAAACAAATAACAATTATATTGATTAATTTTATCATAAATATTTTTATTTGGTTTTCCTCATTAATCTCACCTACCAAGGGAGTATTTTACACTGTAATGTTACCTAAGTAAAGCATCTGAGTACTTCTTCCACCACTGCTGTTGATTTTGTTTAGTTTTATTTGTTGCTTTATTATTCTGTCCTTTGTTAGATGGGTCTGTTTAACTGGAATAACCACAAAAGTTAGGGAAGAATGGCTAAAGTGGCAGATTTAAAGAATTTTTTTTTTTTTTTTTTTTTTTAATTCCCTCAGGTTGGCAGATATAGTAGCTGTCCCCTTGATCAGCAGTCGGACCCTCAGCCTCCACTTCCATCCGCGAAGAGGCCTCCACCACCACGTCCCTGTCATGTTCGACTACTTCCACCTGTCAGTCATTTCCGTCTCCATACACGCTTCACTGGTTGCCTTACATCAGCCGCTAATCAGGTAGAGGAGCTTTGCAGGCGTTTCACATCCAGTAGACCTTGAATTTTCACAAAGCACAAATTTTTACTTGATATGGTATGATCCCGGGGACCCAGCTGACAAACTCGATTAACTGGCAACGTCTGAACTGAAAGTATTTTCAGAATCCTTAAAGATTCTTCTAACTATGAGGATGAATAACTACTCTTTCCACTGCACACAAATCAGTTTTTTTTTATCTGCTACCTCAGTTAGCCAAACCCTGCTTTCAGTGGTAGCTGGCAAAAGATGCCGTCTTTGTTTGTATTAGAAATTAGATGGAATAACTGGATTATACAGTTAAAAAACTATTTTTTAAACAGTGCTCTGTATCTTGTTTTTTGATTAGCCCCCAAAAACTATTCATATAGAAATGCTTCAGTCAGAGAATAGCAGATCATCTTTAGATATCAACTAGCTAGCCAATTTAGTACTAAGTTCTAACTTCATTTAATCCTGTAAATCCTTTTTCCTGGAAGCATGGATGTTAAAACTTTTTGTAACAGAATTTAACATCCACACTGACCATTTTATTGGAAGTGAAAGAATTTGGATTGTTTTGAACTTTTACTGGTACCTTAGTGCTTGTTAGCGTTTGGGACCTAAACTAGCATTTCGACCTGGAAATGGCTAATGACATATTTTAGCTCTGTTACCCCAGGGTATGCTACATAAGGGCATAGATATATAAAAGATGGACGTAGACACTTAAAATGATCAGAATTTATAAAATGGATAATGTTTTATCCAGTATGTATAATGACAGACAAACTCTTCAGCAAAGTGTTTACTGAGATCAGGGCAGAAGACGGTTTTCCCATAGACTTCTATTGGACCAGAATGCAGCTTTAACCCTACATGTCTGAGGTCTAAGTCATCATCGGTGACGACCCCAACCCTAACCCAAACACGAAGCTCTAGGCAAGCAGAATATGGTTCTCCAATGGAAATCAGGAAACAAAGAAACATAATCATTCTAACATCTAAAGCTATTTACATTTTTTTCCAAAAAAGTCTGCTTTTCTTTCTCCAAAATATATTGTTAAGGTAGGGTTAGGGTTAGGTTTACCAGCCATGACACTGGCTTCACTTTTCAGACCCAAAGGATACATCCATCTTTTATAGCGTTTTACTTTATTGGCACAAACTGGAGCTATAGGTCCATACTAAAACTGTTTGCTGCTTAGCTTACATCATTTCAATCAACATTTTTCACTTTTAACTGACTGACTAACTGATGTGTTACCCATGTAACACTGGCTGCTTGCTGCTGTACAGACTTCCCGAAATTTATAAAAGAACTGAGCAAAAATTTAATCTTAAACAGCAATGGCATCCAGGGCTAGCTTTTACACAGTGGGCACTACACAGTGGATGTGGTAATCTTGAACTGTGTTTTTATGTAACATTCAACAGTTTAAACCTAGTAAGTTAATAATGAGCTTCTTGGCCTGGAAATAATTTATAGTTAGGTAGCTAGCATGGTAAGTTAGCTAGCAGGACATGCTAATGATTACAGCTTACATGATAGCTGATTTACAATGTCAAATCCATGTCTTTTACATTTGCTAAGACTAAAAAAAGACACCACCCTCGAAAGTCAGCTGCTGGCTCTAACTATGTGACTAAATCTAAAGGTTGACAGCTGGCTGTCAGCCTAGTTCATTTTCTAAGCTATGGTTTTAAATGCTGTGTGGAAAAGGGGTTAAGAAAAAGGTCAACCATCTGCAATGAGGGAGTTTTAAGTTTTGGAGTGAAAAATTTCGATGCAATTGAATTTATACAATCAAGAAGAACTTGAGATTGAACTGCTGGCACAGCTTTTGCAATTAATAGTGTATCTCTTGGCTAGTTGAATGACTAGTTTTCCAAACACTTGTCTGATGAATTCAGCCATCAGTATCACAGTCAGTGTCCAGACATGCATTACATAGATTACTGCAGAACTTGACTGATTGGAACAGAACAGCTCTCATCTCTCAGTTTATGTCTTCCTTCAGACACACATACAGAACATACACCACACACACATACTCATGGTTTGCCCCTGCATATGTCCTTGCTGTTCTCTCTCCAGCTTTGCCCGTACAGGGAAGGGCTCCTGGCTGGGGAAAGGCTCGCCAGAGAGCGCAAGCAACCCATCGGCCATGTCTGTAGAAAACCTCGTGTTTGGAGCTGGCTACTGCAAGCCTGTCATCTCTGAGGTATGTTAACCTTTAGCAGTGTGGCTGCATTCAAATAGAAAGTCACACGAAGTCAAAGCCCATTTTGTCTCGCAAAGCTGAAAACAAATGTCCCCCTTTGAGCCGGTTGTTTTCTTCTTTTTTGTGAGCAAGCACATAAATGCCAAGCGATGACGTAAACAGAAAGGTTTAGGACAGAGGCCGACGGATTTAGCCGGGATTTGTTTGGGCATGTCATCCAGAAGCGACAGGATTTTGAGCTGGGAAAAGAGTCGGGACAGACAGGATTCTAGACCTGTCTGTCCCTCAGAATCAGTCATTTGTTGGGGCTGTGTGGAGTCTTGGAGGCTTAAAGACCAGAGACCAACATGGTGATTATCACTGTGCAGTGCTGTGGCTTTTCATAATATCTGATGAAACCACTTGCCCAGGCTTGTAGGCTCCAGGCTTAGCATCTGGAATTGATAGGAGCTCCCACTGGAAATGATGGTGTTGCCTCGCATGCCTCTGGCTTATTTACAGTAAAATTAAGATGCCCAATGACAGAAATAATAATCTGTCATAATTATTAATCATATATGGCTTACCTATAGTAGCTAAATGATCTTATTACCCTTTAATCACCTAGACATATAGTAAAAACTGCATTCAGTAGTAGCAGCTGATACAGTACATTGTGACTCATGAAGTTCGTTCTTTCTTTAGCTGTGTAATTAGTCTTGATTCTATGACTGTGTAGTTAGCTGCCTTTCTACGGCAGAGAATGCAGCCATTAGGTTAACAAGCCATACAGCTCACAGGTGACCATGATAGAAGCCAGTGACTACAGTCAGCAGCCATAGAGAGATACAACCAGTGTACAGTAGGGGTGTCAAACGTATGGGAAGCAGCCCAGAAAAGGCCCCATCAAAGGGTGTAGTGCGGTGACACGTGATGGTTTTGCGAAGTGTGAAAAGATTAAAAATGTTTTAAAAATTAAAAATTCAATTTCTTTTAATAAAATGCATTTCTGGTGTAGTGATTCCAGATGAAAAGGTTTTGTGCATTTGTAGATCCACTGTGATCACTCTGTAGATAGTAATGCACCTGTAATGATAGCAGACTGACTGAATGTGGAGAAACTGAGACATAGTGTCACTTATCTTTCTTAAGACATCTCAGATTGCTGATCGTCTGTTCTGTAAATGGATGGTTCAGTGCATTACAACAGAGTTTACGTGTACTTCTTAACACTAGAAGAAAGGACAACATTTTATATTTACATATGTTATTATGCAGTGATTCTACTTGTCTGACCAAAGTGACAACCCACAGGCTGAGATTTTTTTAATACCCCTTCCTATGTCTGTTCTCCAAATAAGGACACGTAGTAACACAGTATGTCTCTGCACTAGCAGCCAGCAGTTAGGCTGTCCTTGTGGCCCATTTAGAACCAAAACAAACAGCAACAAA
>VUQI01000002.1:0-29311 GCA_015106735.1 Paratilapia polleni | reverse complement strand
ATGAAATGTGCAAAAAAAACCCAAAAACAATCAAACTGCTTTGAAGTTGTGTTGTGTGTTATTAATGTTAAAAACTTTTTACCAAAATGGTATTTGATAAATTGTTATTTCCCAGGGTTTAGTCTGTTTTTCTCTTTTTTTCTATTTTTACCTAATGAACATATGACCACTAACATGGTCAATAAGCTGAATATTAATTAATGTGTGACTTTTTGATTTTTTTCTCCTCTCTCTTTGTTTTTATTCTTTTCTATAGGGAAATATCTTCTCTGTGAAATTAAGACAGTTCTACTAAATTACTGCAACCTGCCATTTCTGCACAGCAATTAGCGGTTTCTTATTGGCCGATTTGTACACCAATACTGTCCAGCAGTTTTCTCCAGCTTTCAGTCTTTGTGCTAGGCTCAACTTCTGTACTGGAAACACAGATAAAACTGATTTTCATTTTCTCATCTGTCCCAGGTTTACATGACAAACAAGAGGACACCTCCAAAGGTAGGAGTGAGGCCAAATATCCCAATCAATTATAAAGGAACTAGTGTGGCAGGAGTGGCAATGGGGGACAAAAAGGGCTTCTAGAAGAGTTTGTGTCCATTCCTACAAGCCTTTCTATTGGCCTGTGAGAGAAAGCAGGTTAATTGATTATCTGCCAATCACCCTGTCCTCCGAACCCTGACTGTCACTCATCAACTACAGGCACCAGGGCTACAGAAAAAAAAAAAGAAAAAAGTTCAATAAATTGCCAATGAAATGTGACTTTGGGAAAACATTGTGTAGTTCTCACATGGAAAAGAAGCTGAAAAAACAGCTGAAAAAAGGAGCAACAAGAGCAAAAACCCATAAAAGGTGGAGAGCTGATAATCCACTGCGATCATGATGAGTCCAATTAGTCTTCAGTTACATCCACAAAGAGAACAGTGCAGCGTAGACAAAAAAGTACAAATCCACTGCCCGAAAAATGACCTACCAAGGACGGGAAGGGGAAAAAAGATCCCAGAGGAACCCAAGATGATTAATTCCTTGTTATTCAGGAAAATTTCTCCAACAAAAAATGTTTTTTTGTGATTGGATTCTCCTTGACGGGAACTTGTACGAAGAATGTGAAACATGAAGCAAAAAAAAAAAAAGCAGTTCACGACCACCACAGGCAAGGAGGGAAGAGAAAAAAATCCTCAGAACTGCAGCAGAGAGGAAAGAAGCTTGACGATTTAATCTGTTCTTTTTGTAAATTCAACGAGGAAAAAAAAAAAGAGGCTTTAGATGCTCTTTGTGTCTCTAGTTTTGTCTTAAGGCAGTCTTTTTTGTCCGGCCCCCCTCTCCAGCTGGGTGCTTGACGACGCTCCACCTACAAGAGGATAGATACGAACGTCTTACACCTCAGGTAACCCAACGTAGATATCACATTCCATGCAAAATGTCTCAGAAATGAGGAAAAAAAAATGCCAAAAAGTAGGAGGAATTGAAAGCTGGTTGAAGAAAAAATAATGTTTAAAAAAAGAAGCTAATTAAAAAAAAGGTAGGAGCATTTTGCAGAGCCACACTAACGCAAAATGAATTCACTGATCTATCTGAAAAATGTAGAAACAAGTGCACTATGCATAAACTCACACGGTCACAGTTATATGCAGCTCTTAAAATATCAGGGAAACAGAAAAATGCCAGATAGAAGAAACTGTGTGTAAGATTTTTGAGTCTCAGGTGAAAGAAAAACAACAGTGTTCATTGGATGCAATAAAACAACAATTCTGATATGAGCATCAACTCTGAAACACAAATTAAATGTTTAATAATTTATATCTATATCTGATAAGTTCTGAAAATGCTAAGATCAAGTCAGCTAATTGTTCAGTTAAGCAGCCATGACAATTTTGATCGGGTTAACCGAGTTAGCTAGCAACCTGCTTTTAACAGTTTAAACACTTTAATTCACATTAGCCAGCAGTTCAAATAAGGAACTGAAAAGAAAAAAGAAATTTGATTCAAGCTGAGTTTGGCAAAAGCTCCCTTTAATGTCATAAAAAGCTTGGTTTGGGTTTGCTAATTGTTCATTAAACATTCCTCTTGCAACAATACCACCTGAATCAGTTGTAGCGAGTTATTTTCCACATTTTGGTCACGTCTGGTTCTGCACGAATGCAACAGTATGAACTGCGCCTTCAGTTACCCACAGTCACTTACATGGTTATGCTATGAACAGCAAGTGATTCTTTGGCTTTGAATTTGACTTACAAGAAACATTAAAGTTTCACAAAGATGCTCTTTGCTATCCCTGCATTTGCTGTCCACAGCTGAGAAGGCGTGGCTAAAAAGGAATGCTAGGAGAAGGTTGGGGGTTTTTTTTGCTGCTGGAGCTCACCATACTCTCATGGCTGCTTATTCTTTCACACTTTAGGTTGTTTAATCATTGAAATTAAATCATTTATTTTTGTTAACTCTGGTGTCTCCACTTTTATGTTTTAAAAACTGCATCAATGTCTCCACCTCAGATCCAAACACCCTTCTAAACATTTCTGTCTCTTTACATGCAGTATTTGTATAGGCTTGCATGCTAATGCTCATTACCCATATCTCAGGCAACTGTAGCTAGATGGGCCACTTGTTATAGAGGAGCCCAAGACAGAAAGAGACCTCACAGAGCCAAACAGCTGAGTCCCATTGCTGCTGTTAACTAGCTATGAGGGCGGGCCGGTTGCTGGTGTGAGTGACTCTGGAGCCCCTCCTACAAAGCTTCCCTTTCTACCAGGGCTCCTTGTATTTATCTACAACTACTTCTATATGTTTCTATATAGACTTCTTATAACAATCTGCTAACATCATGATAATCATGGTCAAAACAAAAACAAAGAAACAAAATTAATTTAAAAAAACATGTAAATTATAATTCAGTTAATAATTACTTTTATTGTAAAACTGGCAGTTGAATTTTACAATAAAAGCTGAGATGAATTTCATTGTCATAATTAAAGTCCATTGGATTTTCATGCAAACTCCACAATAAATGTCATGTCAGCTTTCTCATCACCTGAGATTGCACTGTATTATGAGTACCTCTAAAGGTAATACTCAGGCTGAATATTAAGTGGCTTGTAATGGCAGTGCAAGTGAATATAAAGCCTCATAAACAGAATTAGCTACAGCTAACATCAACACAGTAGGTCCACTGTTGTTCGGGGTGAATAAACTCAGACGGCTGTCTGGAGGTCAAGCCAGGGAAATATTTGTTTCTTGTTCAGTCTGAATGCACCTTAATAGTCTGCTACAGTTCCAGTATTATGAATGCTTAATTCAATACACTGTGGGTGTGTGTTTATGTGACAAGAAGATTTGCAAGGCATTAGTGACCTTCAAGTAACGAATCAAGGTGTACAGTGAACCTGGAGGAATGTACACACAGACGCACACCGGACAGACACACAAAGCTGCATTAGTTGCAGCAGTTGGCTGCAGTGTGCCGTGATCTTGCATTGCAGTTCATTCCTGTGTGTGACTTCGGATTTTAACTGTAGGAAAGTGGGATGTTTAATGTGCACACAAAAGAGTCGTACATATCCATGGCCAGAGGTGCTGCTGCAATTTTCAGGAATTACAGTCTCCAAATAATCCTTTCTTTATGTCTCTCTTTTTATGCTTCTTTCCTTACTTCATCCATTTTTCTTTTCCTAGAGCCCTGCCTCTGTCTTGTTAGCTCTTCTTCACCTCTAGTGTTCATTTCTTGTCTTCTATCTTCCTGCCCTTTCCTCTCCATTGCAACGTTGTTCTTAATACACTCTTTTCAATGTTCCTGACTCTCCTCCTTACATCCCTACTCTCCCCGTTCCTCCTCCTCTTGAATTCTGCCTCCTCACCCTCCTCCCTCCCATCACGGCAGCATCTGTTCATAATGAAACACACAGTTGGACGTCGTTCTCGTTTAGCGCCTCCTCCACGCTACCTGCTCCAGAGGTTACCTCCCGCCAGGCGCGTTTGTTAGACATCATCAGCACTTCCCAGCAACCTTCCCTCCCTCCCCTTCTTCCTCCCTGCCACCTTCTCCTCCTCCAGATGTCATTGATCTTGGAAGTGGGTCACAACAGCGCTGAATCAAAGCCAGGTTACACGAGGCTCCGAGGCACATACTGTATGTAATTTTAGTGTGGGTTAACATTTATGGGGAAGAATGAGAAATGCTGCGAGTGACGTTTGGAGCATAGAGTCTAAAGCCTGCAGACCTGACAGATGCTGAGGGTGCAGAAGGTGAAGATCTTGGCCTTTAAGCTACATGGTCTATAAATAGGACTGCTAATTTGGAAGAGCAAGAAATGTATTTGGAATATGTAGTTCTAAAACATTTTCAGTGGACAAAATATACAGGTTGGTCTTTGAACACAAAATGTGACTGTATCTCTATAATTTATTCAAGTCGTGGAATCCTTGATGCCTTGAACTTGATGGTTTCAAACACTGAGCTGTGGATCACTAAAAGAAATATTACCTGACAGATCAGCTATTCCCTATATTACAAATTTAAATTTTGTTCAAACTGAATTTCAAACTATCCAAACATACTTATTATATCAGGCAGAATTTTGTGGCATTGTGTCTAAAATGACCCACAAAACATGTAAAATATTTCCATCTGATGCAAGTAATAAAGCCTTAAGGACATTTTAAAATAATAATTAAAAAAGGTTCAAGTGATTAATATATATTAATAAAAAAATACAGTTGCCTTGAGCTTGGATGTTCAGGAGGAGGTGCTCACTGGTTATCAGACTGTGGTTGTACTGGACAAAATGGTAAATGGACTGGTACTTATATAGCGCTTTTCTACTCAGTTTCTGTG
Organism: Paratilapia polleni; assembly: GCA_015106735.1. Taxonomy (NCBI): domain Eukaryota; kingdom Metazoa; phylum Chordata; class Actinopteri; order Cichliformes; family Cichlidae; genus Paratilapia; species Paratilapia polleni. The sequence continues at coordinate 24,489 of VUQI01000002.1, read as the reverse complement.
TACTCAAAGCGCTTTATACTACAGGCCACATTCACCCAGTCACACATACATTCATACAGCACTTTTATCTACACTTAAGTGCTTACTAACATTCACACACACTCACACTCCGATGAATGCATCGGGAGCAACGTGGGGTTCAGTATCTTGCCCAAGGATACTTTGGCATGCAGACTAGGGGAGCCAGGAATCGAACCACTGACCTTCCGATTAGTAGACGACTCGCTCTACCTCCTGAGCCACAGCCGCCCCATGATGATGTGTATTTGGTGCAAAATGGATGCACCAAATACACATCAGCCACCCTGACCTAATACGTCTCCTTAATACTTTTGGAATAGCCCTCCAATCAGGGAACCAAGGGGAATATGGGAAGAATAAAACTCCACTATCGAGTAAGATGTCATGTAGGACCATTAAACATTAAAAATGAGACAGAAGAGCAGAAATTAGATTTGTTAAACAAAAAAAGTGTCTTAAAATTCAGTTTAAATATGAACTCAAAATTTTGATACTGATGAAAATCAGTAAAATCTGCATACAGTACAATATTCAATTTTATTTTATTTACATAGTGCCAGTTCTCAACAGTTATCTCAAAGTTCCTGTTCTGAAAGTTCTGTCTTCCATTTTTGTAATTTTTAGCTCTATAAAACATATTTGGTGCATCTAAAACAGACTAAGCATTCAGCACTTTATGTGTTTCTAAAGTCAAGTTAGTTGCCCTTGCTGCTTACTGTGGATAAACTGAGTTGCATTGGGCAAACAAACACCAAGGTTCTGTTCATAGAGAAAAGTTATGAAGCCTTAAGTCAATCCATCTGTTCAAAGAGCAAGTTTAAAAACATGAAACTCTCCGAAGCATTTAAACACCAGCCTTCCTCTGAGAACAAAGCTTCAAACAGTCAAACATTCAAACCTCGACTAAAGGCTATTCAAAATATTCCTGAGAGGAGAGCTGTGGATTTTTGCTTTTGTTCTTTAACTTTGAGTTGTTAACCAGAAGGACAAAAGGGCCCTGCAATGGAAGAACTAAATAAAATTAGAATGATTCCTTGAATGACTTGGAGAAATCCAACAGCAGAAAGCTGAAAGTCAAAGATCAGATGTTCCAGTTACGAATATTATAAATATGTAATCTGGCCTTCCTACAAATCATGAGAAATGAATTTCTTAGAACAGGCCTACACCACTCACCTCCACAGTTTTCTTGCTTTACTCTGTAAAAGATACTGAACAATATCTAGTCTATCCTACCCTGCTCTAATGAAAGCTGTGAAAATGATAAATATGTGTTTATCCTTCAAGGACAACTTACAATTATATTTTTCACCCTGAGCTACTTTGTATGCAGTCAGTGCATGTAAGTGTTTGCTGCCTGCTTTCTTTGTTTTCTTTTGAAGATTAAGACAAAGTTCCTGCGTTTCAGCGCAGGAGGTCGGAGGTCAGCGTGGAGCCCGAGCAGGCTGGAGGTCACAAACAGACACAAAGACAAAAACTAGCAGTTCATGACTCTGTCATGTGCGCCACAGAGAGCTAAAGACAAGTTCAGCCTCTGTCCTTCTCTTTTCCATCATTATCCCACAGCTTCAAATACAAAGTACGGCAAAAGTGATCGCACATTAGCACATTAATATCGAGCTTGTGTAAAACCAACTTGGCTGATGTCGGTGCTCTCTGCTGACGACCTCTCAGAGCCAAGAAATGACCAGGTACATAACCCCACTTTTTTTTTACACTTTACTTTTTATACATTTGAAAAAAAAAACAAAATACAAAGTATGGATTAGCCAATTTAGAGGATTTTGTTGCCTTTGAACAAAGCCACGTTCCCAGAGGGTCTTTATGCTAAGCTAAGCTATTCTCCTGCTGGCTCTAGTTTTAAATGAAACACACAAAAATAAGAGGGGTAAATTCTGTCGCTACAACCAGAAATTAATTCCATGTTTCCTAGAAAATTTCAGATGTTGAATAAAATGTAAAGAAAACAGAATATAATGATTTGCAAATTATTTAAACCCATGGTTACTGAAAATACAATAAAGATAACATATCAAAATGTTAAAACTGAGAAATAGTTTTATTTTCATATATGCTCATTTTGAATTTAATGCAAGCAACATGTTTCATAAAAGCTGGGACAGGGGTGTGTCTTCCATCATCTCTTCTACCAACACTCTGTTGCCTGATAGGATTTCAGCTGCTGAACAGTTTAGAGTCATTTGTAATATTTTTATTTTCATACTGCAGCAAATGTTTTCAGCATGTTTTGTTTTTTTTAAATCTTAAAAGTTATTCTTAAATTTTTGGACAGTTTACTCACGCAGTCTTTCACAGAGTGGTAACTTGCTCATCTTTACTTCTGAAAGACATTGAGGGACGCTCTTTTCGTTCTAATTGAGTCTTCTCTGAAATGTGTTGATAGCATTAAAGTCAAACCTTTTTTTTTAAACCACAAAAATAATAAAATAGAGGCTTTAAAAGATTTGTAAATCACTGAAATCCATTTATATTTCCATTTTTGCAGAGCTGCCATTTTTTTTGGAAAAAGGGCTGTATTCCTGACCTTGGAAATACAAACAAGACCAGTTCAAGTTTGAACAGATGAGGATTATTGTGCATTTTAAAGGGCTCATATCAGCTCTGATATGGCTATAAAGCGCAAAGGTCTCCTTTGTCCCTGTTTACTGCCTAAACATGGTGAATGATTTGGGTTTGGAGTGGCCCTCCAATCAAAGAAAAATTTGTGGCTGTGGTAAAATAACTGGACTAGTGACTGAATGCCACTTTTGACCTTTAAAATCAACAAAGTCAGAAATCATATGTAAAGAAAAGTGAGGAACCAAACTAAAAGACATTCCAACCAGGACACGCACATCTGTTGTAGCAAAAAATCAACCTGCGAACTTCCAGGACAGCAGGACAAGTTTCAAAATAGATTGTCAAGTACAAAAAAAAAAAAACCCTTTGGCAATATGTAAAGTGGATAAACTTCCCCGTTCGCCACCCCACCAGACATTAGGTTTGATCAACTGATTTAGTGCTTGATCACACTCTGAATTATGAGTCTGGAGGCATCAGGGGTAAAGGGGGCTTAATTAAACTCAACAGTGATGAGAAAGAGAAATAATGTCTGCAGTGCTGAGGAACTGACGATGGATGAATGGATAGATAGATGGACATAAAAGGGGGACCTAACACATACTTTAAAAACTGGAACTGGAGTGATATGAGAAGGAAACTCTAAATTTCATCATTCTCATCATCATCAATCTGTTATGGACCACCACAAGCTCTCCCATAGCAGCATATCGAACCATATTTTGGTTTAGTGTTTAATTGTGGTTGTAGACCAAAATGTAAAATGACAAAGCAACTGAAATGAACAATTCTGAACTTTATCACTACGTTTTGTGTAATATCTTCAAACTGAAAACCTGTTTTTAAAAATCCGGGAAATATGTTGTGCATTATTTAGCATGGATACATTATATAATAATCTTACAAAATAGCTTGTTGGTCAGAAGACTAGCCATACTGAGGTACTACTGATGTCATCATCATCTTTTCCTGGAAAAATTCTGAATGTGATCCTATTATACAAGCAGGTTAACAATTGGAATGGCATCAAAGGCGAGTGTATCTGTAAAACCAAACTACTGAATATGAGATATTGAGTGTTTTCACAGTCTGTTTTCCAGTGTCCCTGAGGCTCTCTCAGGACTTCAGATGGTGAGGGAACTGACATAAAGACCCCTTTTAACACAGCCTCAACACAGGAAGAGGAGCTCTCTGCATTAGCCTGCAGATTCTCCAGTCGTTGAGTCTCCAGCAGCAGCAGAAGCACACAATAGAGAATATAAAAAGGCGGAAAGGCTGCTGCGACACATACCTGCATGAAAAGCGTTGTACAGAAGCATAAAGGAAAAATTTCAGTGGTAAGTAAAGTGGCAGTGTGGCTCGACACCCCTCTCTGTCTGTCAGGCCTGTGATAATGCAATGGTCGCTATCCAGCAGTGTGCTCTATTCACAGCTCCAGGCTTCCTTTTCACACTGTCCACAATAGAATAAACACACTGGCACATGTGGGGTCTGCTGACTGTTTGAGTGGCCTGTCCTTTTTAAACTGTCCTTTTGTCCTGCACTCGATGTGCTGTACTCCTATGGTTTGACTGGTAGTTCACTAAATGGTTCAATTTGTAAGAACTGCTGCCAGTAGCCTGCAAAAATCAACTTGCAGAGACTCAAATCAACAGAGGTTTACTTTCCAAAATATGGGAAATAAAGAAGAGAAGAAAATTAAACTGGCATGAATATGCATATATAATAGGGTCAAACAAATCCTAAAATACAAGTGGTAAATACAGCATCAGTTATTGTCTCCAAAACCAAATGAGCTTTTCCTTGTCAGCATGATGCAGACAAGGAACTTCAAAAACATTGATAATATACAAATAACATTTTACACACTTTCTAGAAGTAGTGGGAAATACAAAGCATGAACATAAACTCCCAAATGACCTCCTGACAGTCAAATAATACAGATTTGACTTTTGAAGACAAATAAATGTTTACTTTGAGAAAACATGTCTCCAAATGAAGCCTCAACCTTAACACAGTTACCCGTTAACCTGCTAAATTTTTAAGTCCTTCAGCTTCCACTTTCCACATGCTTTTCCTAGTCAGTGATTTACTGTTTTTCAGCAGAAACACATGGCTGTTCAGATTTACGTGGCTGTAAAATGACAATGACTATATCCAGCTTTTCTCCCTCTACAACATTCTCACAGGAACCAATTTTCGACTTAATATGCGTACATATTCCTACTAATACTTGCATATTTTGACCTTATTTTTATTACTTTTCTGCCACTTGCTGTTAGTGTCAGAACTGGGCCAGTTATCTGAGTTTCTTTACATTTAACTGTAGCGGTGAGCTCTGACTCACTGACTCATCAGATATCCACTGTCTGTCAGCCTTAAGCCTTTCTTGGTATCATCTATAGCCTGTCTGCCCACAGTACCTCATCAGTTAGCATTAGCTTATTGCGTTGCATTGGATTACATTGTCAGTAGTCAGCTGTATTGCAATCTTTATTGCTTGTTGTGCTGTTTTACGTAGCTCATCCTTCGAATTTATGCAGTTTTTTTATGTGTTGCTGTTAAACAGATTTACTGTGGAACGGGCTGAGGAGAGCGTCTCAAATGTGACGGCTGAGAAAAAAACTGCTCAGACTGACAGAGAGACTCCATTTTGGAGAATTAAATCAGTTAAATGGCTGTGGGAGAGTGGAGAGGGAAGCTGGATGTGTCCACCGGGCTGAAGAGCTCTCAGGAAAACGCCTCAGTTTCTCCTGCCAAGGCTGAATCTTTTATCTTTCTTTTTGCTTTATTGGTGCAGCTCTGACCCGTCGCTCCCTCTTTCTCATTTTTCAAAGTCGATTTTCTCTCTTAAGTGTTCTGCTTTCTCTCAGTTCTCCACTTTTTCTTCTCCATTCCTTTTTTTTTTCCTTTTGGTCAAATCACTTTTAGCTCTTCTGCTCCCACTTTGACTTATAGCTTCTTTTTTCTCAAACACTTTATAGCAGACAGACAGACAGACAGACAGTCAGAGTAAGATGAGACAAAGCTGGGCCATGATTTAGGGGTCACTTTCAGATCCCCCACTGTAAAGGCAGCGGAAATGAAGCTGTTTCTTGAGCCTATTAGTAGAGTTTTAACATATGGTATGAAGTCACATTTATCAGATTTTCTTTTTTTTTTTTTAGTCTGAAACCCACACTCAGCCTGAATTCATTATAACACATCCCTGCAGGGAGGGTGGAGCCATAAGAGAGTGACTCAAAGAGCTTGACAACCAGATGGGGGGAACTAAGTGCTTCTTCCACAAAAATGAAGACCAATCAGGTAACTAGTGCCTTGATAACCGTGCAATCTTCTGCAATCTGCCATGATTTTGTTTCTAAGTCAGTAGTATCATCTGTGTTAGCAATGTCAGCAGAATTGAGAGACATTAGGAGCAATTTTAGCAGTATTAGTAGCAGTATTAGCAGTGTCAGCCGTGTTGAAACACACAGAATGCAGACAGCTGTCATTTCAGCTCATTATGAGTTCAGGAGCTACAGCTGAGGAGCATTTTTCCAGATTTTCCATGATTCAAGGTTACATTTGAAATCTTCAGATATGCTCATTCAGTACGTGCAGTGACAATCATTATTCTTATGAAGCAAAGTATTTTTAAGAAGTACACATTTCAGTGTTAGAAAAATGCGATTCTCAGATGAGATTGGTTACCAGGCTGACTCGATGCAGGTCACAGTCAGTTTATATGCCTTCCTGTCAGTGAGAGGTATTTTTCTCCTTGCCAGTGATTCAATCGTTCTCATTGAAAATGAATGAATGGGAGCTCACCGCATTCTTTGTGTTTCTATATTTTTGACATTTCTAACTTTTTGAGAGCTGCCAGTAGAGTACTGTGCGAAAAGTTTCAGACGGTAAAAGCAAAGTATGAAAGGTTCTTATTCATCAGTGAACTTTGCTTAAAGTATAATAAATTCAAAATCAGTTGCCATTTCAGTATCTTCTGTTTCTTTGTGTAATTTCAGATTGAGTCTATAATTCTGAAGACCAGGACTCTGTGGAGGCCATAGAACTGGGTCTCCTAAATTAGGACTCTTAGTTCTTTTTCTTGTGGTTGAAAGAAGGGGCACCCTTTAGGGCTGAGAAACGAAGCCAACGCAGGACTGCCAGAAACTACTGTGAATTGGCCACTAGAGGCCAGCTCCAAAATTGGGTCCATCTCTATAGACTCCCATGTTAAAATGTCCAACTTCCACCATGAAATTAATACGTTCACAGGCTGGTACAAAAAACAGTTTTGGTCTCTGTGGATAATTTCCCCCTTCATAACAACTGTGAGGAAGGTGAGTTGTTTTTTTTTTTTTAATTATATACCACATCTATTTGGATACTGTTAAGGCTTAAAGTTGTTAAAGTTTGGGATGTAGATACTTTGACAGGTGTGCCAACACAAGCAACTGTAGCTGATAGTTGTCTGTCTAATTCAAGTCACTGAACTGGACTCTGCACTGTTCTTGTTGGTGCCTTTTGGACCAGTTTTAACAGGCAATCTGGCAAATAATTTGAAATATGAAATTCTACTATTTTATTTGTCTGTTACTTAGAAATATTAACCAGATATATCTATCTGTGTGATGCACCCTTATAGTCAATGGATGCAGCTTGCTAACCAAGCTAATTAGCATTAGCTAATAACCTAACCCCCCACTTTCTCCTCCAAATACAATCACTTCTGGCTTCACACCCAATGTCGCTGGCCAAAAGGCTAACACTGAGGCCTCAAAATGCACAGTCCAGAAACTAATAAATGATGTCACATTAGCTACGTTTAACATTTATATACAGTCTGCAGGCTTACGTTAATCCTTTATGACTCTGGCTCATACACTGTATAAAAGATGGACGTAGATTCATTCACTGGTTTCTGAAGTCCTGTTTTGAAGCCTCGAGATTCACATTTCCACCATCGCCATCTTGGTTGCAAAAAAAACTGACGTGACGAGGACAAGTGGGTCAGACTGTGAAACTGCTTGCTCATTGGCTACCGACTTGTCAGTCTCAAGTTGTTAGCAAATGAGCATACCACGGATAATCCTTTTTGAAACATAGTATGACCAAGATTTACAGAACAGACTTAATTTTTTTATCCAATATGACCCACGACAAATGACTGAGCACATAAACTCAGCAGTAAAGTGTTTACAGAGGTTAAGACAGAAAGCTCCCCATACACTTCTATAGGACTAGAACTCCTTTTACAACCACAGCTATCACCATCTGGTGGCCTTCAGAGAAAATGCAGGTTTAATGCACTTCTGCATTGGCTTCACTTTTCTGACCTATCCATCTTTTATACTGTCTATGCTCCAGCTGATCATTTGTGCTTGCTGTTGTGCTGCAGAATAATTTTTGACCAATCAGAATATTATGTCTAATATTTGGACATAACTGTTGATTTCAGACAGAAAATGCAGTGAGATATGAAGGCACAGAGGTATGCTATGCAGCCATATGTTTGGTTCCAAGCTCCCACTGTATATTTACTTAAGTATTTGCAGTGTATTCATCAGTAGTATCAGAATCAGTATTTGTACTCAGTGTCATAAACACTGCTACTTCAACCTGGCTCTCCTCTTTCATGTCCAGCCACAATGTGAAATTAGCAGGAACAGGAAACGGGAAGTTCACTGAACTGCGTCCTCTCATGTGTGACGATTACAATACACCTTCATTTTTCCCGAGACTCCCCCTCCTGCACCTTCCCCAGCAACACACACACACGAACAGAAAGACAGCTCTTCAGATGCTGCCTGTGGATGTGCACTGAAGCCGAGCTGCAAAGAGAAGCCAGACAATAAGCCAAACTGTGCAGCACGTTGTGACCTCGCCAACGCCTTTCACTAACAGACAACACAGTCTGGGGGCGGGACCGACTCTGACCCTGTGGCGGTGGTACGGCTCGTACCTCGCTTTGTTTGTCTTCCTTTACTTTTTTATTTATTTATTTTTTTACTTTCCGATTCCCTCACAGACCGCCGCCGTCTAGGCAGCTGCTGTCTCTGTCTGATCTCCTCGAGCTTTTTGAGTTGAACTGTCTCGCGCTCTAGTTTTAAAAGAAAGAAAAGGGAAATAGAAAAAAATCTTTTCATGTGGAAAAAAAAGAAGAATAAAACTTTTGGAGGGCTGCCTTTGCAGAGGTCACCATGCCAACCCCTGCCAGCCCAATCCTTTTAACGTGAACGCCTCCTCTTCAGCGGCTCTGTTATCTAAAGCATGTAAAGGCCAGAAGAAATTCTGCTCTGTGTGTGTGCTCAGCAGTTAGCATGATGACTCATGCTTCACATCGAACACTTGAGCATCCTATGAAATGATGACTGAGTCAGAGCATAATGGCTCCAGGTTTATTGATTAGTAGTGAGTTCATGCAGGTGAAGCAGCATCAGAAATATTTGGTTATGATGTCAGATGACAGGTTAAAGAAGGCGGCTTTATTGACTGTGTCTCTAACAGCGGTCACACAGAAAGACTGGATTTGCCCAGGAATAACATTCTGCAGTGAAAATACATTCATATAAAATAACTTTGCATTATGGGATTTCTGTTCAGCGTTCAGAGTCAATACATGTTCATCCTGTGTGGGGGTTTGTGTTTATTCGGGGTCAGTGTCAAGGTCATTGATGTAAGTGTCACACCTTATTCTCTCAGTCAGAGATGGCATTTTTATATTGGCCTCCAAGTTTTAGTTGACTATTCTAAACTACACCTTAAATAATGTATTGATATCCAAATACAAATACTAATGAAATGTGTCTGTGGAAGAATAACGTGGTGTCTAAGGTAAAATAATTGATTACATTTAAGACAGGACCACTACAGTCAAGAGAAGATTATTTCCATCTGCAGTGATTTATGTTTGGTGGCATGGCTCTGGTGAGCAATACCAAGACCCTATAGAGAACAGAGCAGGCATCAAAGACAACAGATATGACACTGACTAAGTCAGACTAAAAAAGAAAGGAGGAGTTGGGGTGGAGGTGGGTTGCAAAGCGGCTTGCATATGTGCAGCAAATGTGGGCAGGCTAAAGTATCTTAAATAGCGTGCTTGAGATGAGATTAGCCAATTGGCTGGGTAAAAGGGCATCAGCTAAGCCATGTGGGCTGGCACTGGGATGAGCTGATCTGTGGGGAGTGTGCCTGACTTTGTGGTCTGTCTGAATTAATGCAATGCTTGTTGTAGATATAAAAATTCTACATAAAGGGAGATAATACCTTTGCATTTCTGTAGACATTTTAGTTTTACTCCTGGGGTTGATTGTGTGCACATGTGGATGATGTGAGCAGGGTATTGCAGTGATACTGTGACTTCCGAAGTGTGTAAATATGGTATATTATTAAGACTTAATGGGGATTTGAGCCACAGGCCAAAAGGGGTGCAGGAAAAATAATATCCCTTAGCTCCAGAAAGTATTTTTCCAGAAGGCCACTATTAAAAAGGACGTTCAAAACTAAATGTCCTTTGTAATAGCCTCATTTGTGGTATTATACATCAAACCACAAATGAGGTCTATCATTACCCCTTTGATCTTTAGATTTTTAAAACCATTTAGACATGTATTGTTGTAAGATTTAAATAGGGTATGCTTTTCCTGTCATGTTAATGGGATACACACTCTTTTGAGCCACTTTGGGACATAGCACTGGAAAGTATAGACACAATACACAAGAGTTTGCAGAAAACAGAACATTAAAAAAAATGACAGGCTTTGAGCATCCAAAGAAACTAAAAAGTTGAGGTGTGAATCAAAACTGAAATCAACTAGTTGTACTTCGGCTTCTTTGTCTTGCTTACATGATGATTACATCAATCAAATAACCTTTCCCATTGTTGCAAAACGCTTCATTAGTGATTGTCATTAAAATAACAGTTTCACAGATTTCCCATCAAATCTGAAATGTAACGGAGTCACGTTGTTACACAATCTTGGAAGTTTTCCTCGTGACTGCTTGGAAAAAGGAAGGCATTTAAAAAAGAAAAAAAAAAACACTTAGGAAATGATTGGCATCAACCAGTCAGATCAGTAAACTTGCAGGTGTGCTCAAAACGTCACAATTTCTGTGGTGTAGTAAATAGCTAGGTGATTCCATGAACCATCTCTCTATTGTCATAGCTACAACACACCCACTGCTGTGACCTTACTGTCCAGTAGTTCCTCACAGGATGCTGATTTTTCCAAACCTACAGCAGTTTGGCTGCAAGCGCATTAGCCTGAATCCTAAAAAGACGTGTTCTATTGTGACTGTGGTCTCGCAAATATAACAGAATACAACTTTTAACTTTCAAACAAGCATATAAACTGTTGCTGTAATACTTCCATGAAAAGATTTTCAGAGTGAGGGAATCACCCCCTGAAAAAGAGTTTAATTATTTTTTTTTTTGAACAAAATCTTGATACACAGTATGTCTCCTATCAACCAGGAGTCACTTATCTTTCTGGCTGTGTGGGTCTGTGTGTATGGCAGGCTTGTTCTGTGCTTTAATGAGCTCTGTATGGACATTAAGTAGGGGCTCTGAGCGCAGAAAGAAGCGTCCAAACAAACTCAGCAGTCGGTCGAATGAGCCCACAATTAGGTCAGGCACAGAGGAGAAAATAGCTGCTGTATTGCTGCTGAATGCGTTTCAATTCCAGATAGAGTTGAGCCACTTCACACACACACAGACACACAGAAATAAACACAAAGAGAGAAGCAGAAAACAGAATAATATGGTGGCTTCAGATGCTCTAATGACAGTGATGAATAGTGAAGGTTGCAGCTACCACAGACAAGGAAAAAGCTCTTTTCTTTCTTTACTGGATAGATTTTCACTGCAATAGGGCATGAGTAATCACATGTACACACACACACTGTTAAAGTCAACCAAAATGCAGATATGAAGGTACAGGCACAGAATAAAGGACTACCAATCTGTGATAGAGTGCTAACCAGAGGTCAGGTGATCAATCGGTTTTAAAATGGGATCTTGCTGTGTTCGTTCGCTGAGGGAATCTGATTGGTTCTGATGAAGACAAATCAACTCAGACTGGACCAATCGCTGCCAGAACAAACTGCAAATAGGAAATTGACTTCCTGTCAGAAAGGTGAGATATCTGAAGGAAACAGTTCTCACACACACAGAAGCAGAGGTACACATACAGAATCAAACAGGAATCTGAACATGTACGTGCAGACACACACACCTTTAGATGTTTATATCTGTACACACACAAAAACAAGTACACACACACACACACACACAGAGCTGTATTTCCTTGTGATTTTCTCTGGTGACACATGACTTCATTTCCTTGAGGAATGTCACCACATACACACATACAAATCAAAACACAAATAAAATGCACACACATGTACACACACAGCTGTCAGCTTTAAGTTAGAGCTGTTGTTCTGAGCACTGATTTTATTTTTATGTTAGGTTATTTAAAAAAAACCAAATAAATAAATAATCGCAGCACCACAACCACAACTCACAACTGTACGACATCAAATCTACAAATACATCTCCCGTGATCTATCTCACTGCCAGAAAAACTCCTTAATGTGTATCACTCCACTAGTGAAAGTAGTTCCAAACAAAGTCATTCCTCCTGTGTGTTGATAAAAATGGCAGAGGCTGGCTGTTTTAAGCTGGTTTAGTGTAAGTTTAAGAAATTCTTGAGGTGTAGCAAACCTCCTGAACCCTGGTGATTGCCACAGTGTATCAGTCAATAGCCCACTGAAAACACAGGAGTTTGTTTGCCTCACCGACACAATCGTAGCTCACATCCTGCCCCACTCACCAGATTTTCAACTGTGTACTTTTCCCCAAAATGAAATTCAACTTGAAAGGTGGCCTTCAAGAGAGCGAAGAGCAGATCCAGTGCACATCGCAAATGCTTACTGGATGGAATTAGTCAGACTCCAAGGTAATAATCTGAAAACAGCAGCAGCTCTGGAAGAACCACAGCACTGCTCAAGGAGACAACCCTGAAGTGGAGATCAGCCAGCCTGAAATCAGTTTTGGTCATGATTTTTATAGGTAGATCACATAACTTTATGATGACACCTAGTACAGTATGCCAACATTTTTTTAAATGGATAACACTGGTATACAGACCTAGGCAGATACTAGGCCATAAACTGTATGGGAGTATTTACAGCCAATCTTACATACTGTGAGATAATTATACATTGTAGATATTTATATGTTTCCTTATTCAAATGATAAATAATTTAACAGACATGCACACCTACAGTGTTTCTTCATAACACAGATCAAACAGTGTCCTTCGTAGCAAATGCTGACAGCTGTCAGTACAAAGCAAAGTTTACAGAACACAGGACCAGCTGACTAGAGAGAGAAACAGGGCTGAAGCACATCTGGCAGGACAGCTGTGGTGGATGCCCAGCTCTCCCTTCTGTCTCTAGAGACACTGGTGGTGTGAAAGAGACGGATGTCAGTGCAGCTCGACCACACGCTACAGCTAACGAGCTTAACGAGCCTCAGCTATGAATGAACCAAATAAAGACGTGGACAGAGACACACCGAGGGAAGGAGGAAGGTGGGAAGGGAAGCACGGGAAAGAGAGGAAAACAGGAAAAGAAATAAAAACCCAATGTTTGAAAAGTACAGAGGTGCAAAATAAGGTAAGGAGAGAAGAAAAGGAAAGGACAGACGAGGCAAATAAAGGAAAAGAGAGGGAAGGTTGTTGAGTTCTGACTTTGTCGTCCTCTGGGGGAGGAAACATTGTTCTGCTGCAGGGGAGGTGACCATAACATCAGGGACAAACGCTTCGTGTGTGTGTGTGTGTGTGTGTGTGTGTGTGTGCAACTGTGTGTGTGTAAGGCCCTAGGCTCTGTCCTTGTCTCCCACAGTGACCTCTGACCTTTGACCTCCGGTCCTCAGTGATGCTGCAGCCTGCCAGCAGCATGACTGATGTTCCTGCAGCTAACCAGTACTGACACTACAGAGACTGCGTATTTGTGTGTATGTACAGACAGGCGTGTTGAACTTCATTTAAAAATAAAATAAAAAATATATGTGTGTGTGTGTGTGTGTGTGTGTGTGTGTGTATATATATATATATATATATATATATATATATATATATATATATAGTAATATAAATGTTGAGGTTGCTCTGTAATAATTAGAGAAAGGATGGTTCAGTAGGTTTAATAATATTTTCCAAATCAATTTAGCATAGCTATAAATGAAGCTGACTGCAAGGCCGACAATAAGTCATGCAAACCTCATTAGGCTTTTCTTTTGTGACTGTGCGTGTGTAGTAGTTATTCCATTTAACTAGAATGCAGATTATGAGATAATAGCTTATTAAAATTCAAATTTCACTGTGATCGTGGAAATTAATTTCAGGTAGGGAGCATAGCTTTTTGTAACGTTTAGATATGCCAGACTTCCTTAATTGCACGACAAACAGAATTAGCCCAGTGGATAAGCTAATATAAAACTGCAGCACTGTCATTCTCAGGGTGGCTGTTGAGTGTCGTAAATTACGTCCACATGAATGCTGCAAATGAGACAGTCATTCGTTTTATAACAATTTGCCAAAAATATTTCTTGTCTTTTTCTGGACTGACAGTTAAATCATCCTGAAATTATAGCATTTTCTTATGTAATATGGCCTCCATATAGCAAGTAGAATAATTCTTTTTATTTTCGTTCAACACATTCTCAGGATGTACTTAAAGGGTTAGAAAAGTGCCACTGGATTAGTCTAATACATCCTAAAACTTCTACTAGAATTGCGGCCACTCCTGCTCTACTTACTGTTTACTCGATTTACTATTTAATCTTTTTCACTTTAGAAAACAAGGAACAGAAAACATTTCTCATCAACAAAGGCTTTCTTTTGTAAAATCTATGATCAGCATAACACTTCTTTAGACAGGGACAGTTATTTGTTTCATGAAAACGGACACATGATTGAATAGTGTAAGTAAGTCTGTTATCATAACTCTTGAAATGCAACCATAGAAATGCCCTGCCAAATATAACAGAGGTAATATCAAAACATTTGAAAAACAGCAAACGGCAGTCTTTGCAGACTAACTGAGCACTTTAAATTTAGAGAAGTGAAGCCCTTGCTGAGTTTTGCTGAGTATGAGTTCATGAGAGATCATATAAAACGTATAGGACTAAAGCAACATCACTTTGGCATAAATGTGTTAAAGAGTGCACATAAAAAGTGACTCACACATCATACAACCACACTCAGGTGTGTTGACATACTGATCCTCAAATGAACTGTTTTATATATGTTTTACTAAAATGTAAGCTCTGTCTAGTCTCTTAAACTGTCTTGACAAAACAATATGCCTTACATCACTAAGACCAGAAAAACTGCACCTTTTCATAAAGGTGTTGGTGTCGTCATACTGATCAACTGATCATACTGTACGTTAGATTCGTCACCCTGTTAACCAAGATACTGGAGGAGACCCTTCTAACATTTATTTAATGTGAAAGCTAATTTAACTCAAATGATAATCTTTTCTGAAACCTTACCAAGTAGTTTCATTGCCTAAATCTAACTAAACCATGACTAAAAATGTAAATAAAAATACTAAGAATTCCACCCATGGGACATGTACCCAAGTCATCTGAGTGAAAAGTCATGATTCATTTTCTCTTATGACGAGTGTTCAGCAAGTTGGTGATTTGTCATCAAAATGTCAGTCTAGAATAGAAAATGCTAATGGAAAGTGCGCACTGGTTGTGCCTTCAAGAAAAATGATCACCCCTAAAGCTAAAAAGCTAAAAAGGGAATCTTTGTGATGTACCTACATGCATATCCAAGTTTAGAGACCTCTACGGTCTTGCTGGGTATGCGCGTGGGAGGTCTGTTCTCATCTTACTTAATAACAATCTCACTCAAATCATGTCTTCCCTCTTGGAAACACATTTAGAGCTCTTATCCTGTCTGTGATTTTAGCATAGCTGGGGTCTTCTCAGACCATTACTCTTCCTGAATTTCTGAATCGAGGCTAAGGAGCTGAAAGCCTCTTGTGTGCCGCCAGGTCCTCCAACTGTACATCTCTCTCCATTAGTTGTGTCAGCCTGCCTCTGTCTGATCACAGTCACACACATACACAAAAACACAGATAGACACACACACACACACACACACACACACACACAGCCACATAAGCATACTAGTAATACACATAAACACAGTTGGAGGTTGCAGATGGGCAGTGTCAGACAGTCTTGCTCTGCAAACAAGCTCGGGAGGAAGACATCATGCCAAAACAGCTCATTAAACGCTATTAGCCTGTCATTTCATCTAAGTAAATCCTTTCTCGATTCCTCTGCTTAACAAACAGCTTTGGGGTCACAGCTAAAGACGAAAGAAAAGAAAAAAAAGACAAGCAAATGAACCAGGGCCACTCGCCCTAATGGTGCTTGTGGGACTGACATAGAGGATAATGTGTTGTCAACTATCAGAGAACAGAATTTCAATCTAATTATACACTGTGAAGAGCAGTAGATGCACGATAGTTTGTTTATGCTTTTGAGAACATGCATCTCCTAGAAAAAAGAAAAGACTAAATAACAACATCCAATGAGCTGTGTAACACAAAAACAGTTATCCAAGTCATGCAAATTACCAATATAGTTACAGGCCAATTCCAGAGTTAATGTTGTGTTGGAAGACTGTAATAGTTTCAAGAGCATACAAACTAGATGAATACAAAGATAAGATGTAAAAGCTGGTTAGAGACAGCGCATACAGATCTGTGTATACAGTATACACAGCATGAAGGTAAAATTCTTTTGAAGGTTCCAAAGGACTCATTAAGGACACTAAGCATGAGGAAAAAATAAATAAACACTGTTTTTAAATCAATATAAATACAGAAAGGTCTTTGTGGTCATGCACCACAATGTCTAACAAAGTCAAATAATCTGGTCTGGGGTCATCTGATTTTTACTAAGCCTGGTCCTAACTGCTAAGTCAGTCTTTGTTAAGACCTGTCTTTACATCAGTTGCACACAGCACAGTTAAGTCTCAACTACACCCAGTCTTAGTGATCCATGTTTATGTAAATGTACACACCTATGGCCATTATCTAATAGTGTGCCTCCGTCAAAACACATTGATTGCCAAGCCATCCAACTTGATAGCATACTATAAGAAGCAAGTGACTAGGAAATAAATATGAAATAAATATGATCCGGGCAGCCTTATTTAGAAAGCATTGTAAAGAAAGACTACACTGCTTTAGGCAGCAGAAAGCTGCTCGGCCATGCCGAAAACAAACAGGTCTCCAGTACGTTTAAATAGGCGTTTTACAGAATCAAAACCTCTAGTTCAGCTCCTCATCACTGTATACTTTATATCCAGCTGATTGCGTCTGTCTCTGCTATCTAAAAATCTGCTTGATGTAAACTCGACATATGACTCGTAACATTACCTGTAGTGTTGCAGGCTGTGTAGAAATGGCCAAGATCCTTACTTCATGCTTGTCCTGGCTAGGTGTAAGATTTATCCTCAGTCTTGGGAGAAGAATTCCTAGATGGTTCAACTGGCAGAACTATTAGGTGTGACTTAGAATGCCAAGTTACAATCAACTTAGCATGGTGTCAGCCCTGTTGGCATAACCAACTCCTGATCTACAGCTTTACAGCAAAAATGATTCTATTATTTTCTGCAATTCAAAAGGTCAAGGATTTTTATTCACTGAAACCTGTATAAGAGATAATAACTGCACATACTGTAAAACAGCTGGATAGACTCACGGTTTAAACTTTCTTCAAAAATCCCTGATGACTCTGACAAACATTCAAAGAGAAGTCAATTGGCTTCACTTGAATTATGAAGTGCATCGATTATATATAACACAGCAAAGCCTCGAAATAAAGTCTATTATGATGTTATCAGTTTATTTATTTATTTATTCACTCTGATGTACAGGATCAAATGGTGCCATTCAACTTTATTTGAAAAGTTTTTGCCTGGTGCCTCCCTGCAGACGGTTGTATAAATCAATACGACTCAACAAAGACAGAATACAGCCTAAGTGGGGACTAAACAGATGATTAATATGGCTCAAGGTTTTTATAAAGGTCAATTTGGTAAAAGTATGCATCGGTTTGAATCAATTACCACCAGTGATCTGGCTCCACCTGCAGAATTAGAGTTACCATGGATACTTGCTGAGCAGGAAACAGTGACGGTTACCCTGCATGACAACATTTTAAATGTATTCATTACATCTGTGTTTACCTGCCGGTGGAGCTGGACACACAGATTTCTTCTGAATATTCAACAACAGGATTTTGTTGGATTACGGAAATTTATACTTACAGTATACTATGTGCTTTTGTTTTTGGCAGAACATGAAACACTGACTTTATACAACCATAATCTTCATGTACATATAAAGACTTAAGGCAAAATTCAAGTGCCCAGATAATAATCTACATGAAATAGACTAAATTTTAAAAAATGAGTGAGATTAATATGATAATACAAAAATCAGGAATTAGAAGCCCTGCCCTGACATGGCTGGTCTCTGTGGGCCCCAAAGCTTTACATTCAACAAAGCAACAGCAACCTATATTTGCAAACGTAAGTAAAAAAAAAAAAGAAAAAAATGACCCAAGTAGATTTCAATATTGCATCTAAAACTTGAGTTATATTTTAGAGTAGTTTCACCCCAGTTATTTTTTTCTTTTAATTGTTGTTGGTGAGAGATGGTGTGGTTGGATGGAGTGGGAAGCTGAAACACTTCACCTTCTCATCTTGTTACATTTCTTTCATTTTGTTTTTCTTTTATTACAAGTGCAGATGAAAGAGAGACAATTTTAAACTATGAACTGTAAATAATTCATTGCTCAATACTAGAGCCCGAGTTGGAAAATATACCTGTATGCACCGGATACCTGATATGGGGAGTTAGATATAGAGACTGTGAGAAAGGGGCATAAAGAGGTGTGGCTTATGGCCCTCTTGGCCACCCTGTTAGTCAGTACACATGGGTTTGACCCCACCTATCTTCAAATTCAACATTAATTTAATCTCACAGTTGTAAAGTTTCACGACTGCATCTTGCAAACAGTTGTGATGCTATCGTATTGACAAAATCTTTCCACAAACAGATAAGTAAACACATACTAAAGTATTCAAAACTGCCCTTGACATATTTCTGATACAGTGTCTCCAGGAATGCATTCTGATATGTGGCCACGCATATGTCTAACTGATATTATGTCTCGGAAGGTAAAAAGTATCAACAATCAGATTAAATATGACAAAATTCTACAGCATTGTAAGCAGCAGTCACCAAAGGTTGTCTTTCTTTAGTAAACACTAGTAAAAGTAGACTGCATTATCTAAAAAAGGAAATAGGTAGGTCAGGAAACTGGTTAACCAACCCATCTCCATTAAAGACCAGTGCAAAATGTTCTTTAATAAAGATATTTAGACAGTCTCCAATGTTGCAGCACAATTTCAGTCATAACAAAGGTGAACACTTTAATACTAGGAAGTTGAGGTTACTGCTAAAGCTCTTAATGAATAGTAAAGTAGAATCGGCATAACATGTGAAAACACCAACCTAATCTGAAAAAGTAATGGTGATAAGATTTTAATGCTTATTCCAACTTCCAACTTATTCCAGCTTCTTGTCTCAGCAATGCATCTCTCTGCATGTACAGAGTGCAGTGGTGGTTGGCCACTTGCTCATGATCTACTACCTGTCCGATAACGCTAGGAGCTCTACACTGATCTCTTCATAACCAGCACCAGCTTAATCAGTTTAATTTGTTTAATTTCAATACAAAAGTAAATTCTGGCTGAACATTTGCATTTGCCAATTAAGAAAGAATTCATTTACCACCACATATAGCACTTCACAGCCACCTCTATGTTTATTCTTTCCACTGCAGCACTTACACTTCTGTCTTCATTTTTAAAATGACTAGATTTTCTTGCACTAGCAAACCTGCCTCAAGTAATTTAATACACAGTAAATCAAATTTCCTAGTGTCACATATTGCTTACGGGTGAAAAAATCCTAAACCTTACATCTTCCCTCTTCACACATTCTGAACTTGTTTCACAGATAATCAGTAACTCATCAGTGACCCTGTGTTCACTGAATTTGTGATCAAATCAGCATTTGAAATTGAATTTATTCTATAGTGGTTCACCACCAAGGCAACTACAAAGCGGCTTGACTCTCCAAGAGGGTGTGTTCATAGATTGTCTAAAAGATGGACGTAGCATCAGGGTCTGAAACCTGCATTCTTTCTATTGGCCACCAGGGGCCAACTTCTCGGGTTTAAAAAAGGAAGTCCAATTGTATAGAAGTCTACACTTTCCTGTTCTCCAGTTTCACTCCTTGCCAGATTGTTAAATGCACTTGCCTATCTTTCAAGCTGAGTTCAAATTAGCTTTCTAAACACAGGAATGAGATCATATCTACTCAGTAAGTAATAATCACATTACTGGTCAATAATCAGTTGGCAGTTTTGAAGGTTAATCAAGAGATTAGAACAGAGAATGTGAAATATTCAAATATTCAAGCCTTTTTGTTATTTTAGCTTAACACGGAAAATGCATTTCTCAGATCACAGATACTGATCTGTTGAATCTTATACATTAGTTAATGATGCTTGAACTGTTCTATCAGAGTCACCATCTCTCATTACATAATGTAGTTTTATACATGCAATTTGCAGAGAATGTAAGAAGGATATTAATGTAAAAACAACTTGCACACATTTTTTCTGAAGCTTTTGAAGATTAGATAACTTCACATTAAGAGCCAAGAGGTATATTACCACAAGAACCACAAGGTCATAGAAGCAAGTACCCATATACTATATTTGAACATGGGAAGTGTCAAGCAAATACTCCCTCTGGCTTCAGGGCCTCAGAGAGATGTGACTTCTGCAACCTAATCATTTCAAGTTACAATTTTTCCACCTTATACTGGGCCCTAAAGGGAGATACCTCTGTGCGTCACTGTAAATGTTACTCTAAACTATCTGCTACTGTGTTTTGCAAACGTTTTAAAAGGTTTAAATTTATCCACATTTCCATCTTAGAACAGTTAAGTAAAGTAAGGAAGAAAAGCATAGGTTTTAGTAAGATTCATTGTTTCTCACTGGCAAAATATTGGACATGATTTTTTTTTTCTCAGTGCTATATTTTCCAGATATGGCTGTCACCAGCATGAGTCGTAAAACTGTCATTGTCAGTAAGATTTTAACAGACATTAACATGAGGTTGTGACAAATACGATGATAAACCTGATCCTTTTTAGTGGAAGATCTCTCAGAGCAGTGACACTGCCTTCTAAGTGAGTAGGGTTTTAATTAAACCGACAAACACAGAAGCTATCGATAAAGTTTTCACATCTTAATGCCCTGTGAGTTGCTACCATGGATGTGAGGAGGTTGGTGGGGTTATTTACACCATAGGGGCTGAGTTAATCTTCCTTGATGCTCTAAGATCTCTAATCAAATGGAAAGAGATTGTAAATACCACAGAATAATCCACCCAACCTTTGTGGTGAGGAGTAGGATGACTTTCAGAGTTTACACAAAGAAAAAGAGTTCATCCTAACAAAATTGGACTTAGTGTAGTAAATACTCATTTGGGGCTATTAGTTTTGTTCCTAAGTGGTGCTGGAAAGCTATTCATAATTAAATGAAAAAAGAAAACAACTCATATGGTGCAATTCCAGTTTTTTTTTTAATTGTGTCATTTGTTATGTTATTGTAGGTATGGGTGAGTAGTATTACTGAGTACACTGAGTAAAATTTTTACATTGCGGTACCAACCATAAAATTAGTTTAGTGGAGAGGACTGCAGCTGCAGAATAGGTATTGGGGAAACAAATCCCACAGCAGCTGAGTAACCCCCCCCCCCTTTTTTTTTACAGTTTCTCAAGTAATAGCTCTCGTCAATTTAAACTAATTTAGCACCACCCCCATGCACACTTTTGTGCACTATGCTTTAATACTAATTCCAAAAGGCAATATTTCTCTCCCCCCCTAACATTGTCCTTTTGATATACAAATATTTAAATCTGCAAAAAATATTTAGACATGGACATTTTCCATGCAAAACACTTTCTCATAAAATGCAAAAACTTAAAAACAAATCATCAGAACTTGCTGTATATCTTATACACTTATTATACTCCCTCCACATGCACAATGATTAACAAATAAAATGCATATGGATTAGGAAGTAAGATTAAACAAAACACTATATGGATGTATGGTTAAATGTGGCTTGTAATCTAAAGAGCTTTGAGTGGTCAGTAAGATCAGAAAAGCAGTATATAAATGATAGTCCTGTCAATCCATTCCATTAGGTAAATTTCCGTAATTGCATGCAAGAGCAATGTGGTACAGGTAACAAGCAAATAGTACCAGCAGGCTGGTGCAGCTGATAGATGAATATTTCTCTGCACAGAATGAGAGAAATGTGGCCTTATAAATATACATAGATGTGGCATTTTGTCTTTTAAAGTAGCTTCAACACAAGACATTCTGATGCTCCACAATACACAGAATGCACACATGAGCACAGGTCTGGTACAACTAACCAGAATACAATGGAGGGATGGGGAAATTCTACAGTAAGATGCAGATATTAAACAGAAAAAAAATGGCTTTGATGTCTAGTTACTGTCTTCACAGATAAAATAGTTCCCGGCGAGCTTGACGAAAATGAGGCAATGTGCACATCCTCACTATACTGGAAGAAAAGGTGTGTATATAACTCCACTGTCCATCTCTTATGAAACCAATCATACTCTGAAACCAGGTAAAAAATTAGGGGTGAAAGTCTTTGATTCTTCAATACACTGTGGTTTATATGCATATTTCTTGGTTTATTCATATCTCCCATACAACTGTGAGAGCCTTAAGGCCAAAACCTCTACTGAAAGGATTAAGTTCAAAGGCAAGCGAGAAAATTACTCACAGACTCAAAGTCTTCAGCCGTGCACTCGGCCTTCTGAAAGCGACAAGACTTCACCATGTCCCACAGGCGGTGAGCTGAACGGTCGTACAGCTTTTTCCAGTCAAACTGGCCACAGCATGGAAGCTCTGCTTTGGTCCCATTGAGGTATTTCAAAGTTTCCCTGTTCATCTCATACATAGAACTTGTGATGTTCCCTGTAAGCTTTGCAGGTATACCCCACATCTCTCTCAGATGTTCTGTGTCACAAGCAGAGAGTTTAGACCTTCTAAGAGGATTTATATTACAGAATGTAATAGCAGGGAAGGTTTTCCCAGAAACTATGACTTCTTCAAGTTTGGTGATATGATGGAACTCAAAGTAGTAGACAATCCCACTAATGCTGTGGCAGACAAAGAGTAAGAGACACCCAATGAAAGAAAATGTCCAGAGGCAATGGTGGACCCTAGAGGATCCATGGTCGACGACATGAACCAAACCATGTAGAGAGGTCTCTCTGGCAAATTGCTGCAAACTCCCTTCCTCTGGACTAGTGTCGACATGTTCAGGGCAGGGAGTTGACACTGGGTAAGTTTCACCCCAGGCCCTAAATACTGAATGTGTTGTTGTGTAGCTCATAATCATCTAACAAGCCTAAAGTGGAATCCAGTGCTTTTATAGGAAAGAGTGGGTGCGGCACAAAACAAAGAAGGAAGGCATTTCCATTCAAATACATTATCTCTATCCATAACAAAACCTTTTTCATCAACTATCCATCTCACACAAACAGGAAGCCAAGTTCAAGTCCATGTGGCCCATTATAAAACAAATAAAAGCAAAGTTTATGCAAAATGGAAGTTAATGAACACTCACATTAAAAGCCTTTTTTTGTCTGAATGAGAGAGGAATTTCTAATGCAACTTGCTCTCGCTGGTGTTGATAAAAAGGAAAGATAAAGGTTCACTCGATAGACAATTAAGTTTAATTTTTCTGCCACAGCAGAAATAAATTTGAGGATTCAAAATGTTGTTTTAGCCTGAAAGCACTGTAGCAAAACAAATTTATGTCCTAATTGTTTTCTCTGGAAACAATGACAGTATAACTCTATCTTAATGGTTTAGAGAACTAACATGCATTAACACAAATCTACCAATACATGCTTGTATATCTGTGTTTTATGGTGCTAAGGCAATGAGATCATAACATAAGAGCAGGTATCCTTCCAATCCCACTGCCCAAAATACATCAGTATACTATATACAAATATCACCATTCAGAATGAACTCTTATAACAAAAAAAAAAACAAAACAATGCAAAGCAAGTGAAAAACTGTGGAAAACATGATACACTCAATGGACACTTTATTAAGTACACCTCACTACAACCACGTTGCATCCCCTTTTGCCTATAATTCTTCGTGGCATAGATTCAACAAGGTGCTGGAAACATTCCTCAGAGATTTTGTTCCATATCGACGTGATAGCATCACACAGTTGCTGCAGTTTTGTCAGCTGCACAAGTTTTGTGTTCAGAGATGCTTTTCTGGATACCTTGGTTGTAACAGGTGGTTATTTGAGTTACAGTGTTCTTCTTACCAGCTCGAAGCAGCCTGGTGGCCATTCTCCTCTGACCTCTGGCATCAACAAGGCATTTTCACCCAGAGAACTGCCTCTCACTGGATATTTTCTCTTTTTCAGACCTTTTCTGTAAACTCTAGAGATGGCTGTGTAAGAAAATCCCAGTAGATCAGCAGTTTCTGAAATACTCAAAGCCCGTCCGGCACCAACAACCATGCTGCGTTCAAAGCCACTTAAATCCCCTTTTCTTCCCCATTCTGATGCTCAGTTTGAACACTACTGTCATAGCCCAATTGGGCTATGACAGTAGTGTTCAAACTGAGCATCAGAATGGGGAAGAAAAGGGGAT